>CM046864.1:45070638-45137574 GCA_025617745.1 Heliocidaris erythrogramma | reverse complement strand
ATTTTACTGCTACAAACTACAAAAAGTGCAATGAAAACAAAAATGATTCAGAATACAAAATTTTCTTATTCGGGGTTTGTCTTACGATCACTGAAAAATAACTGATAATAAAATACTAAGGCGTCACGATGGGAGGGGGGGGGGGGGGGTTGCATTAAAAATTAGATCAAAAATATAGAAAACGACGAACGTCACAAAAATATAAAGAAAACCTCTCAATGGCAAGTTCAGGGGTACCCCAACGGCAAAACCAGATATTGTATCTTAAGTACACATGAATTACAAATTAAAAAAAATATGTGCCCGCTAATTGAGCATCCGCATCCGCATCCCCCCCCCCTCCCCTATTTGCAGCAAGCATCTTTTTCTTTTCTTTCTCTCTCTCTCCTTTTGTTGATGGTAAGAGTATTTTCAGGATTTTCAGAATTCAGAATGGGGCTGCAAAGCCTACAACTCTCAAAAAGAGGATTTGATTCGTTAAGTTTCTTGGTTATATTGACATGCTAATACTAGTATTACATTAGCCTGAAATGACATGGACAATTTGTTATAAAAGTGTTTAAAAAAAATTATCAGGTATGCTCAACATTAATCACATTCTCATAATTATGTTTCAAATAGGCCTATTGTACAATTGACATTTTAAAACAAAGTACATGAACATGGAATGGAAAACTATGCGGGCCTATTAAAAGACAAGGCAATCGATGTAGACGTAAGAATGCCATGATCACCTTGCTGTGATGATAAACAAGAAGAGGAAGGGGAAGGGGAAGGGAAGAAGAAGAAGAAGAAGAAGAAGAAGAAGAAGAAGAAGAAAAAGAAGAAGAAGAAGAAGCTGATGAAGGATGAAGTGTAGACGTAAGAATGCCATGATCACCTTGCTGTCCGAATTGGGTGCAAAATGACAGAAATAAAAAAGACATCTTCCCCAAAGTGTCAACGAAATCAGAGAAATGGTTAAAAAAAATATATGAATGGTTAATAGTTGTTAATTGGGAAAATGATAGTTCGCTCTTTCTTAATGGAAGAATTCTGACACTACATCGCAGTGACATGACCGATTCTCCAGTTCGTCAATATACAGACCGACGGTGACTACTGCTTTCAAAGAATGAGAACTTTCTTCAAGGAGAAATCTACCCATATATATTTTGTTTCTTCTAGTAAAAAGAAGAAAATGAAGGGAAAAAATGAGTAATGAACGTTTAATAAGAATCTGAGAAGATATTGAAAAGTTATCAATCTTAAAATTTTTAATCAATCAAACACAATTTTGACAACTTCGTGACGTATCTTGCGAGGTCCTCTCCAATTTGCACAGTACAAACAAATTCTTGAATTTTCATTAATTCTTAGTTTTTGAAGAAGGAATTATTTGTTTCACGAAGATTTTGTGTAAAATATAATGTGCAATGATTATATGCAGGGTGCATGTATGCTTGAATATTTTCTTTAGAAAAAAAAAAATCGGAATTTAAGTTTGTTTTTAGTACAGGGCAAATGGGAGAAGACCTCGCAAGATACGTCACGGTTTTTCCAATTTGTATTCCATTGATTAAAACATTAAAAATTCATAATTTCTTATTTCTTGTCGAATTTTGCTCAAATAGTCATTGATCTGTTTCTTTAATTTTCTGCTTCTTTTAAAACTTGATATCAAGGTGGATTTCCCCTTTAATGTTTGTCCAATTCCATTCAAATCGTAACCAATCTGCTTCTCTAAATTCTTTATTTTCCTTCAAAGCATTTTGCTTTATAAGTCAGATTTCCCTCTCATCGACGCACTGGTGATTAGACATTGAACCGTCTACGCCAATAGATGGCGCCAATGCACAGAGTTCGGTAGCCCCCTCACACCTAACCGAATTGCCTGAAATATGCCTTGCGATGGCTGGTGAAAGGAATTTTTTTTTAAATCGTTTTCAATGGTAACAAATAGTAAATCATATTTACCCTTCGTGTTTGGGTTCGTACACCTTCTGAACTAACAGCTGCGATTATTCAAATTCGCGCGGAAATCGTTCGTGTGTTATTGTCGCGCGTAGTCCCTCATCGCGCTTTTGCCAAAGTGGACCGATCTCGAAAGAACCCTTAACGAAGCAACACGATGACAAAATATGAGTTGCGCATGGAAACGAAGATACTATGACAAATGGCTGCTCACTGTGACCTGCCACTCGCCACGCTACTCATATATAAACATTTCACCCCAAAGTTTCAGTTTCTTCAGTCAAATGGAAGATGCAGCCCGCCTCAGAGTCCAGTATTTACTGGCAATGACTCAAAATGAAGTTATGCATCAGCAGCTGAACCTACACAAGTTCATCAGAGGCCGCTTCAGATGGAGACGAGGCTTCAGACGACGTCGTATCTGGAGAAGGACATGGCTGAACCCTGTCAGAAGAAGGGCTTTTGGACTCTACGACCAGCTGTTGGTTGAGCTCCGAAGAGAAGACCCTTTCAAGAAATTTCTCTGCATGCCCCCGGAACTCTACGATGAAATCCTGGAGAGGATCAGAGGAAGAATCAGGAGGCAGTACACCTGGTACAGGGAGCCGCTGGAAGAAGGTCTCAAGTTGGCAGCTACTCTTCGTCATCTTGTGTCTGGCACCAAGTACTCCGATATGCAGTATGGGTGGAGGGTGCCTGAAAACACCCTATCTGTAATGGTCAGGGAAGTGTGTCAGGCCATATGTGACGAGTATGCAGATGAAGTCATGACAGCCCCTTCAACCCCTGATGGATGGAGAAAACTTGCTGATGGATTCTACAAGCGGTGGAATTTCCCCCATTGTGTAGCAGCAATTGATGGAAAGCATGTGGCCATCAGAAAGCCTCCTCTGTCTGGTTCGCTATACTACAACTATAAGAGCTTTTTTAGTATTATCCTGTTGGCTATAGTGGACAGTGACTACAAATTTGTCTGGTGCGATGTTGGTGGTAAGTGTGATACAATAGGGGAAAGGGGGCAGGTCGAGTCGACTACGCGCTTAACTCTCTATTGCATTATTTGGTACTTTGTAATCATGTTCATATCCTGAAGAAGCCCTATGGACGAAATATTGATTTAATAAATTTTCTTTAACGGAGTCATTTTTTCATTCAGTATTGTCCTTATAATATATATGTATATATATTCATATATATATTTTACGCGACCAGCCCCCTTTCCCCTACATTCACAATTTATGTAACTATTTATGATATACTATTTGTTACCATGTATTATACTGATATTGTTTTGTCTTTCGTCATTTCAGGCTATGGGTCAAGTGGCGATGCTCAGATCTACAACAACTCTGAGTTCAAGGAGATGCTGGAGGATGGGTCGATCAACTTTCCAGACCCAGACCCTCTCCCCCATGACAATGTGAACATACCATATTTCCTGGTGGGAGACGATGCCTTCAGCCTGACAGTGAACATGATGAAGCCTTCTGGTCAGAGGGATCTATCCAGGGAGCAGAGGATCCTGAACTACAAAATATCCAGGGCTCGTCGTGTCTCTGAGAATGCATTTGGAATTCTTACCAACAGATTCCAGATCCTAGCCTCTAAGATGAACCATTTGCCATCAACAGCCAGACTCATAGTCAAGACCTGCTGTATCCTGCACAACTTGATGAGGATGCGCTACCCATCCATGAACAACGCCTTGGTGGACCAAGCTGAGAGACGAGGCAACCCAGTCCCTGGAGCATGGAGGAGAGGCCGCAATCTTCATGACACCGTCATTGTCACGGGCAACAACACCCAGAACAAGGAAGGCAAGAAGATCAGGAACCTACTGAAGCACTGGTGCCATTCTGAAGTAGGAAGTGTTCCATGGCAGGACAGAATGGTCCCCTAGATGTCGAACCAAGTCTAATGCCAGAGACTAAGGGGAGGGGTAAAAATGGTACAAATAAAGTTGTTTGTAGTTGAATTTGTTTTGTTTTTAACAAATACATATTATTCAATAACATTTGTCCAATAACATTATAACTGACTGATATATTTGGTATATCATTGTAATACAGTGCAGTTTGAATAAAAGTACCCTTGAAGTTACTCGAGGGGGACTTCTTTAGTTAGAAGGCCTTGATACGCTCTTGTATTCATATGGACTTGCGTCGTTCTTACATTCATATTGTAGGCTGGTATTGTTGTCTGTATGTATAATCACTGTAAGCGTGGCTGTGATTGAAAACGAATCGCGAAATTGAAATTTAACAAAAGCTTTTAAACAGTTATTAACTTTCTTGTACAAAGTGAGTTGCATATCTTACAACACATTAAGATATACAAATGACATCTTGTTTTTAACTTTTACAACTCAGATTCGAAAATAAAAGACATTTGTGTATCATGTACACTTATAAATTTAAACCAGTAGCTTTTTATCTGAAATATACTAGATTACATAAAAAACATGAACAATTTGGAATAGAAATTAAAATTAAACATAGTACAAAGTGATCTGCATATCTCACAATACATTAAGATATACAAATGACATCTTGTTTTAAATAATATTAACTGAACAATTCAGATTCGAAAATAAAAGACATTTGTGTATCATGTACACTTATAAATTAAAACCAGTAGCTTTTTATCTGAAATATACTAGCTTACAGAAAAAAATAACAACATGGAAGAGAAATTAAAATTAAACAATATCACAATGACACAAATCACCAGTAAACAGCTCAGTCAATATATACTGGTAGTATGACATACAAACAATCATAAGATAGACAGTCACTTGCATGGTATAGATTCTGTAGTTGGTGGCGCTGAAGCAAATTACAGATTTACAGACTCAAGCGGGGAATCATCCATTAGCTGGGATGGGTCCAAGTTGATGCCTGATGACACTAATACCATTGTGGTGATAGTGCTGGGGTCTGGTCCTTTATTAGAGCTGCTCGGCTGTGACTGAGACTGCCGAGGTTGAGACTGCTGTGGCTGATGGACACAATGCTGCTGTGGTGAGCCTTGGTACTGCTGCTGTTGCTGATACTGCGGCATCCTGTTGTAGTACTGCTGCATGTATCCCCTGCCAGCAGACTGCCAGGGACTACCTGGAGGTGGATTGGGCGTCCAGTTGAAAGGGTGGAGCTGCCACTCGCCATAACCACCACAGGCACCACTACTGGACTGCTGACTTGATTGCATGCTACTGCCATGAGACTTCTTGGGCGTTGGTGCTGGTCTCTCCTCGTCCTCGTCCTCATCTGCAGTAGAGCTTTGGTACTTGAGCAGGAGAGCCTGTACCTCCCTCTTGAAGACCTTGTACCTGCCCTTGGACATCGCCCGCATCTCACCGATGAGGTAGGTACCAAAGTTGACGATGAAGTCCATTGGCTTTGGCTCTGTAGCTTTGGCGATGGATTCCTGGATTGCAGCCAAAGTGGTGGCACTGTCAGCAGCAACCTGTTGCAGGGCTTCCAGGTCTAGTTCCTCCGGGTCCTTGTCCTGCTTCTTTGCCTTGGCCTTGCCCTTGCCCTGCTTCCTCTTTTCCCTGCTTTGCAGCCTCTCTCTGTGCAGCGGCTAGATCCCCAGCATCGTCATCTATGATCTCCTTCATCTGAAAAGACATAATAACAAATGAAGCAGAAATATATGAAATGTGACAATTATTTATAAACAATTATTCATAATAACATAATAAATTCATGTATATAGTTTAGATATAACTCTATATGTAACATTAGGTGGACATTTGCTGTCTTATTTCTTTGTTCTGGTGATCACCTAATGTAGGGGTCGCTATTATGACAGAATAAACCACATTGTTAGGTGTCCACTTAATGTACTATGTAGCGTTATAATACTTACACTTTTCACAGGATCCTGGTTGGTGGTGGGTCTCTCCCGCAGGAACGCGAACTTGGTGAGGATCCAGTTTTGCTTATAGGGCAGATCCTCCAGAGCATCACCAGACTTTGTCTTTGCCAGCTTGGTGAAGGTATCCCTCATCCCCTTCCACCAGCCCTCAATGTCAGTGACTGGAATATACAAAAATATTGTATTATTATTATATTTATATCATATGGGTTATTCAGTGTTGCATTGAAATAAACTACTCACAAAAAGTTAAGGATCACAAGTAAATTCTGTTCTGTAACTTCTTGTTACCATGTGTCCTTAGGTTATTACTGGGAAATAGTAACCATATTTCATTGAAAACCTAATGATAACCGTTCAGCAAAGTTTGTTGTATTACATGCGTCTTATCGTTTACTTTACACAATCTTCTGTCAGACGCATTGGGTCAAACATTCATAAAAAGGAGTAATTTGAACACCCATGAACAAGTTGAATGGGATGCAAACTCAAAAAATCATACTCAGCGTGTAAAATCAATGTTTTATAAACATATTCAGAGATTTAGGGATCTCTTTGTTTTGCCTGGAATTAACAGCTTAACAATTTATCAACTTATCATAAATGAAAGATGATCCTTAACTTTTTGTGACTAGTATAGTATGATATATTTACCTGAGACCTGGACAGACTGGGACAATTGCTGCAACAAGGACTGGCGGACGTCCCGGTTCCCATAGTCTTTGTTGCGAATGTCCCACAGGGACCGATGGTCTTTGAGGAACTCGACCATCTCCTCCTCATTTCCTGAATGAATATCCTTTCTATAATTGGACCTCCCACTGCCGTCCTTCCTCTTTCTGGCACCTGTTTTCTTCTTGCCACCACACTGACTGTAAAAGACATGCAGAAAAACGCTTATTATAATATAATATTATTATAATAAATTATTGTAATAGATACATCACAAGCTTTCAATAATTGTTTACCAAATTATAATATTACCTTGTGCTGGTGCCCGAGTGTGGATTAGCATATATATCATCATCATCACCACTGGCAGTACTGGCGGCATCCTCTTGATGTTGGCGTAGAGGCGGCGTTGGAGACCGTGCGGGCGTAGGAGACCGTGACCGTGGCTGTGACTGTGGACTGGTAGATCGTGACTCTGCGGGACTCTCAGGAGGAGACGGCACTTCAGACTGTGGTTGTGAGCATCCCGAGGTTGTGGATTTACTCCCGGTAGATGCAGTCTTTCGTGCCTTCCCTCTGCCTTTGCCTCTTCCTGTCACTGTAGGCATGTTGCGTGGATGACTTACAAGAACGCCCGATCTATTCCCTCGTCTTCGTTTCTAATCGCACGCCATATCAAACCATTGCTCACTGTTCGTTCGTCTTATTGGGTTATATCAACCCTTCGCTCGCCTTCGCCTGCATTTACTCAAAAAGGTGAACCGAAAAATCAATATCCTTCTCATGTCATATTTATCCTTCGCTTACCGTTCGTTGATAAAATTTGACAATAGTTACTGATCGCATGATTTGACGGAAATTTTATTTGAATTCGTTGAATTCGCGTGCATTTCGTGCATTTTTCCCATTCGTCACCCTTCGTCCGCCTACATTCGGTCAAGTGTGAGGGGGAAGCTGCACAACTAATGACAACACGGGTGCAATTTATTCCCTTTCACCTGTTTTAATTTTATTTTATTAATAAGCACCATAACACGGACGCTGGAGGCACAATCCAAATCTGACACCAGATTTGGACCTGCCAAATGCCCCGTGTATCTCAAACTACCCTGGAGGGGTAAGGTATCTGACAAATACGCCAGTCAGATCAAACACGCAGTGTCACGTTGCTATTACGCGGTTTCGACACGCATTGTGTTTTCTACACACAGGATGCTACCGTCAACTAGCAAGGATGTACTACCCCCCCCCCCCCCCCCCCCCCCCCCCCCCCCCCACACACACACTTGAGTAATTTTATTTACCAATTTCAGTGCCGGTGTGATGCCAGGTACGTGGGTCGTACTTCTCAGCGGTTGGCTGATCGCATTAAACAACACGTCCCCTCGACTATTCGGAACCGTACAACCAATCAGCGCACGCAGCCCGTCCGTGCCTGCAAATCTGAAAAGCACGCTAACAGACCAAAGATAGCCAAATGCGATTCAGCGATTGGTCTCCACTTGCTGAACAATCCAGCTTGCGCACAAAGCTATGCCGACGATCAATTCTCAATTAATGTCCCGGGCCAGAAGCTCAGCGCATTTACGCTTTCTGGAAGCCGCCTACATTCAATCGCTCGAACCCCTTCTGTGCAGACAAAAGGAGTTCGTCCAAGCTTTGCGATTGTTCTGACATTAGGGACTTTTAGAATTGCACGTCCACTTAGTCGACTGGTACGCAAGGACATCATTCTACGCCACTGCACATGCGCCACTCGCCCTCTCCCTGTCCTCCTCCCTGACTTGCAAAATCGAGAACGTTTTCACTTCGTTTTTGCGGTGCTCCGAAATCTTCGACGAGGTTCACGTATATGACGTCATCAGAACAGCTCAACTATTATGCTCATCCGTTGAGTGTGTACTTCCGGTTGACGTCGACGGTACGTACACGTCGAGTGAAATCTAAAATGATCAGAACTGTAGTCAACATGGGCAGTCGACGACGTTGACATGCGCGAATTAGTCGACTGGGACGAAGTACTAGTCCACTGCTTCGAAAAGTCCCTATTACGGCGTCTGGGTCGCGTCCGGGTTCATCGAGTAAAATGTACAGTATTAGTTGATTTCAAGTAATTTGTTATATACTTGCGTGATAACATGATGAGTGCAGGTCGAAAAGCTTCGTTATCATGTCTCTTTTTCGTGCCATATTGATACAGGTATATGTAGATTTATTTATATGTATGTATATTTACATTTTTGTAATTTGTACTCAAGTTTGCATCATTTATCTTTTTTTTTTGGCATTATTGTCTTGGCACACGTACATCAATCAATTTTATTGATAGATGCTCTAAATAAAAAAAAAATAGAAAAGAAAAAAGGGTGATGCATTAAAAGTATAGTATGATTTTTTTTGGTAAATCAGTTAATGTTCTATGTGCTTTACCATGGACATAAAGAAGAGCATATAGTACCAAATTTCATACATTATTGAGATCATAGTGGCATGTGATATACATGTACCACACAAGTAACAGTATTTGATTTAATTACGTGCAGAGAGGGAACTATGTTACATCTGTATAGAGTGAAGTCAAATTTTCATTTTTTTTTAATTGCTTCATACAAGATAATGGGTAAACCAGTATATATATATATAAATGATTTTGCTATATACAAGAAATGTGAAAAGTCAGTTGGTATCTGAAAGAGTATTCATACTGATGACTGAATTCTTCCAAGTAAACATTACTTTATGTAAACAATAGAAAAACAAATGATTGATATTAAGTTGTTTTATCATAATCCAAAAGGTAGATAAGTAAAATATTCTTTTCAAAAACAAAACAGAAAAAAAGAGAGAAGTGAAAGGATGGATAGAAAATGATATTTTCAAGACATTTGTTAAGTGTTGATAAATGAAGTTGAACAAGAAGCAGCTGTAGAAAATTTATGTGACAGAAATAGACAGATAAGAGGAGGTTGGAGAATATAAAAAGAAAGATAACAGAATACACTGTAGAGTATGTTACATGTACCGAGTGGATATTAATTTTGTACTAGTATTAAAAATGCCTAATGAGAACGAACTGAAAAGTCAGAAGCTCATTAATAGTTTTAAGTACAAGCGTATAAGTTTTGTTTTATATAAATTTCATTATTGAAGGAAGGGAGATGTAATGTTATGAGATGAGGTATAGCCAGACCAAAATTAGCACTCCTAATTTTAGCAATGGTTAGTAAAATGCCTAAAAATTTGTTTACAAATTAAAATTCCTCCCATCAAGCTTCTTCGTTTACTAACCATTGTCTACGGCGGACCGTTTGAATATTAATGAGTCAGAAAGAAGAGGATCTTGGGTATTTGATTCCAGTTCATCGTGACTTGGCCGTGAACCAGAATAGCCTGGTGGTTAAGTCGCTGCCCGGCAAGCAGTAGATGACAGGTTCGAATCCCGCTGGTTCCAATTTTTTCTGACTTGTGTTTTTCATTACAGATCGAGCATACGATCTTTAACACTGGGAGTAAAAATGCCTAAAAATTTATTTACAGAATTTATATTACATGACGTATAGGGTAGCTTCTCGCATATGACGTCACAAATTTAAACCTTAAAACACCCATAACTCTCTTATTCCTTGATGGATTTTTGTCAAACCTTCACCAATATTTTTCTCTTATTTTTCTGCTTTTATTAAAACCAACTTACTGTCTGGGTGAACTATCCCTTTAACTACATCACCAGTAGGCGCTTCGAGGGCGCGGACATTTTGAGTGATTGTATATATGGCTTGGGCATGAGAGGTCGCTAATTATTTGCCGATTCTACGTAGTACGGTCAGATGAGGGCGCAAACGTTGTGTTTTGTATTTTTACTTCCAAAGCTCAAAAAAAAATCCCCAAACCTTCAGTTTAATGAAGTTAATTCAGGTAGTCGCTTACTGAAAGCTCATTCGCAGATAGACACTCGTGAGGACGGCACACTTACAATTTCCATCGACATTACTCACCATTTATACTCTTTATTTCATAAAAGCAATTTTGTTGTGAAAGAAGGAGAAGATATTTCCTTTCCGAGGCTATTTATCATGCCAGATGATGCGATTTGGCTAAGGGTACAGGACTCGTTTGGTCAAAACAGGCATTTCTATATTCGGCCCATCTCTTTGAAATTAGATTCGTCTAATGTATGAAAATGTATCAAGAGTGTAGGTAATGGTTATGCCATGGAAGCTTCCAATTCCCAATGGCTCATGTTCCTGTGTCGATGGTGTGGCGATAATATTCCATGGTGAGGTCCACATTCTATCAAGCTTAAGCCTCCTGCGGCCGTCACATGGCAAAAGGGTGTATCTGAAAATTTAGAGGTTTTGACATTTTTTTTTTTTTTTTTTTTTTGGGGGGGGGGGGGGGGTTCAAAGTTGCTCATTTCATTTATCCAACTCTCATGATTGCAGAACATTTCCTTTTAAAAATAGCATGGGCTATCTACAGCCTTTTTATCAAATTTGCTAAATCGTTTGATGGCAAAAGGGTTTATCTTACACCAGGCGCGGATCCAGGATTTCTTAGGGGGGGGGGGGGGCACATTTTAAATTATGTGAGCTACATATTGCTACAATAATGGTGACAAAAGCGTATCTGTCGCTCGATCTCGGGGGGGGGGGGGGTGCAAAAGCATATAAAGGGCTTTCACTCCCGCCGGAAGAACATTCTGAAATTTTTAAAGTCCATACAGATCATATTATAATGACTAAAGTTTCTAAATTCCGAAAGAAAATATTTACAATTTGACACCTATGATTTCGAGGGGCTACTTATTCATCTTTTGTTCGGTATATAACTAATGTCTGTTTCTGATGGTGTCATTATGGTAATGTACGCTAACTTCATCGAAATCCGCCCTAAACACTGAGTTTCGTGAATCCTTATTAGCATGCATCGGCTCTTGCAGGAAGCCAGGAGCCGTACTAAGGGCTCATTACTGTGGCAAATCATTACTCCTCGGCGACAGTCGGCGAAGATATCAAACAGTTATGTATCTGAAAAGACTGAAATGGCATATACTGTAAATCAAATTTCAAAAGGAACAGCACTATTTTTTGTGTGCAAACCAGTCATTAATTGTCGCACGAGATAATAAAGACAATATCGGACACGGTAATGGTATGATTCAAAAAATAGACTTTATTGATATGGTCTATATATGCATGATATCTATTAAGGAAATCGCAACTGAAATTGCATCATGTGCACTATAAGTTCCAAACGCTTTCTTTCATACAGTAAAAGTACGAAAAAGTTCCACAAGCTGGTATGCATACTATTACACTAGATGTAATAAAACAATTATAATTATACATGCCAAAGCATGATCATTATTGCGTTTCTTTGTGCCTGTAATAGAATAATACTAATATAATATCCATGCAAAAATTTACTGTTAACATGAATATTTTGAAGAAATGTTAAAATTTGATTTTCCACTATATTGTTGAAAATAGGTGGTAATATCATCAACAGTATCTAAACGTCTTAAGGATAACCGTTGAAATGATTAAAACCAAAAGTGGTTGGCTTGTACATATTTGTATTACTGTATAAAAGGTTAAACAAATGTTTATAAAAAAGAAGAAGAGAGTATTCCAGTATTCCATAAGAATGGCAAGGCGTTTCTATGGTGGCTCTGAAGGGCCACGCAGACGCAAAAATTGACGTATATATATGCAACAATTTTCTTGTCGTTTACGTCCAAGACGTGAACACAAAGAAAATTGACGTATATCTATGCAACAATTTTCTTGTCGTTTACGTCCAAGACGCGAACACAAAGAAAATTGACGTATATCTATGCAACAATTTTCTTGTCGTTTACGTCCAAGACGCGAACACAAAGAAAATTGACGTATATCTATGCAACAATTTTCTTGTCGTTTACGTCCAAGACGCGAACACAAAGAAAATTGACGTATATCTATGCAACAATTTTCTTGTCGCTTACGTCCAAGACGCGAACACAAAGAAAATTGACGTCTATCTATGCAACACTTTTCTTGTCGTTTACGTCCAAGACGCGAACAAAAAGAAAATTGACGTATATCTATGCAACACTTTTCTTGTCGTTTACGTCCAAGACGCGAACAAAAAGAAAATTGACGTATATCTATGCAACAATTTTCTTGTCGTTTACGTCCAAGACGCGAACAAAAAGAAAATTGACGTATATCTATGCAACACTTTTCTTGTCGTTTACGTCCAAGACGTAAACACAAAGAAAATTGACGTACCTATGCAACAATTTTGGGAGTAATTTTTTAATTTTTCTATCCCCAATGGCCTCAAGGGACACGCAGACGCAAAAATTGACATATATATATATATATATATGCGACATTTTTCTGTTCCTTTACGTCAAAGACGTACTGTATACTACAATACACTGATAGTTACAAACAACATCGACATATTATACAATAAACTGGACACACGTGGGCCTACATGAAAATCTATATCTTCGGACAACAAGGTTGCAGACATGAAGGACTCGTTACAAAACTGTGTGCTCACGATGTTTTTCATCATGGTAAGATATGGTAGAACTACTGTAATTTAAACTGTAATCTTGCTAGTACTATTTTCGTGGGGTCTAATTCACACATGTACCTTAACTACTCTGTCTCTGTCTCCGGCACTCTACGCGGTCAGCTACCCGTGACTCGCGCGTGGTAAGTACCTAGACCGTACATTCTACCGTGCATAACGGTATGGTCGCCACTACCCCAAAGTCGCCACTTGAACTCATTTTGTGTCGAAGTGGCGAATTTATAGGGTATAGTGGCGACAATACCGTTAAGTCACGGGTAGCTGGCCGCGTAGAGTGCCGGAGACAGTAGTTAAGGTACATATGTGAATTAGACCCCACGAAAACAGTACTAGCAAGATTACAGTTTAAATTACAGTAGTTCTACCATATCTTCCCATGATGAAAAACATCGTGAGCACACAGTTTTGTAACGAGGAAGTTCATGTCTGCAACCTTGTTGTCCGGAGATATAAATTTTCATGTAGGCCCACGTGTGTCCAGTTTATTGTATAATATGTCGATGTTGATTTGTAAACAAATTTTTAGGCATTTTACTCCCAGTGTTAAATATCGTATGCTCGATCTGTAATGAAAAACACAAGTCAGAAAAAATTGGAACCAGCGGGACTCGAACCTGTCATCCACTGCTTGCCGGCCAGCGACTTAACCACCAGGCTATTCTGGTTCACGGCCAAGTCACGATGAACTGGAATCAAATACCCAAGATCCTCTTCTTTCTGACTCATTAATATTCAACGGTCCGCCGTAGACAATGGTTAGTAAATGAAGAAGCATCGTGACTTGGCCGTGAACCAGAATAAGGCCGTTTTTCCCCCCTTATAGAAATATCTTTATTAAATATTGCTTTTGACTTTGCAATACGTTATAAACACATTAATAACAGCAAAATACTGCACATAATAGAATTAACAAACTATTTTAATTATACAGCACATATAGCAAAACTAGTTTACAGCAATATTATGTTCACCCATCTGTTATCAAATGAGATCAAATTGTTATTCTTAAATTTTAACATATAGATATTCAGAATGGCAATGCCTTTGATAAGCATTTAAATTACTTTATTGATAGTAAGCTTTTTTTTTCATTTCCAGGAAACTTACATCCCTTCTGTTCTTTTCTTTTCTAATTCATCCGCGTTTTCCTTCCTCTTTTTTCTTTCCCTTTCACCCTGCTCTGTTTTTTCCTTTTTTTTTTCTTGGAGATGGGGAGATGAGACAACGTGGGAGCAAGGCCCTTTCGGCCTCCGGCCTCCTTCCCCCTTTTCCTTTTTCTTCTCCCTCTTTTTCCCCTTTCTCTCATCTATCCCTTTTCCTTCCTTCTCCCCTTTTTTATGGAGGGGGGGGGGGGGGTGGAACCGTGGATCCTTCTTCCATTTTCATTTTGTCTTCCTATTTTTTTTTCCTTTTCTCTCCTCTCCCCCTTTCCCTTCTTTTCCTTCTCTATTTCCCTCTTTGTTCTTTCTTATTTCCTTCCTGCTCGCTCTCTTCCTCTCTCTCTTTCTCTCTTTGGGGGGGGGGGGGGGAGCAACAGGCCCCCTTTGCAAGGGGCCTGAGAGGCAAGGCACTTTCGGTCCCTGGACTCTCCCCCCTTTTTCTTCCTCTTTCATTTCATTTTTTTCCATTTCCATTCTCTCCTCTTTCCCTTCCCCTTCCTTCCCTCTTTTTGGCCGGGGATGGGGAGGGGGAGGGAGAACGGAGAGGCAAGGTCCTTTCGTTCCCCCGGCCTCCGCGCTTCTTCCTTTTTCAATTTTCTCTCCTCCCTCCCTTTCTCTTCTTTTCCTTCTCTCTTTCCCTCTTTTTTCTTCTTTCTACTTTCCTTCCTGCTCTCTCTCTCTTTTTATGGGGGGGGGGGGGGGGGGGGCGGCAACAGGCAACACTACACCCTGGGAGGTAAGGCCCTTTCGGCCCGGACACCTTCCACATTTTTGCCTTCTTTTTTCTCCCCCCCCCCCCTTCCTTCACTCTTTTTGGGCGCGGGGGGAGGCAAGGCCCTTTCTCTCATTAACATTTCAAAATGGCCCATCCCACGAAGTGAGCGGTGCAAACATACGTGTGTATCTTATCTCCGAGATCAGTCTCTTGACATGCTTGAAGTATGTTGGTCAGTTCATCAACGCTACCACCGGTTCTGTTCTTTCATATTGCCAGGCAGCTCTTTTAGTTTTTCCTCCTCAACACTGTTTAAGAAATATAGAATATGATGTATAAGTTCTGATAAAAAAAAGTGCCCCCTGTTCAATGTATTTGCTTTTAATAAGGATTTGCATGATTTCAATTGTAAGCCTATGTAAGGGCAAAATGGGTCAAAAATAGCTTTTCTAATCTATGAATAGAGTACCTGCAGTTTTCATAATAGAACGCAAGCACTTTAGAGTTATCACAGGTTTAGAAGTAGTTGCCGTAGTAGTTGTTGTCGTAGTAGTAGTAGTAGTAGTAGTAATAGTAGTAGTAGTAGTAATAGTAGTAGTAATAATAGTATTAGTAGTAGTACTACTAGTACTAGTAGTAGTAGTAGTAGTAGTCATAGCAGTAGTAGTGGTGGTGGTTTTAGTAATAGAGGTAGTAGTATCAGAAGTAGTCACAGTAATCACAGGCTTAGTAGTAGTTATTGTAGTAGTAGTAATAGTAGTAGCACAAGTAGTAGTGGTAGTAATAGTAGTAGTAGTGGTGGTGGTTTTAGTAATAGAGGTAGTAGTAGTACTATACGTGTAAGAAAAATATATGACCGTTATTGACTTAAAAGTTAAAATTCGTATCAGAATGAGTTTTCAAAATGTAAAATTTAATTTCAAATTTATTTGGAATAATTAGTTTGAAATTTCCTTCTTTAATATTCTCGGAAAACAATGCTCTGAATATTAAAGTAGATTTTCTCTTGAAAAAAAAAACAGAGACCACAAAATATGTGTCGGTAATTAATTCAGAACACAACTTTTCTATTGTGCCTTTCATTCCTGCCAAATGTTTTGCTATCAAGTATCATAAATGAATCATGATTCATGATTCATGGTTGCGTAGCTTAAATCAAAGTTTTGAAAGGTTGAAGAAATGTCTCCCCCGGGAATCGAACCCGGGTCACCGGGAACGCCAATGACTTAACCACTAGACCAAGGAGACGGGCCAGTGGTTTCGGCGACACTAAATCAATTTGACCGACAGATTGGCAAATCTCCCCCGACTTTTTCAAGTACCCCCAAATGTCCTTTTTATTTCTGAAAAAAATTTGTGTAGGTCTGGAGCTGTCTTGAAATCATCCGGTAAAAGATTCCATTCTGGAATTGTTCGTGCATAAAGGGAGTAGGCCTACATGTATTTCAAACAATCCTTACTTGGTCTTAACATTTCATATTTGAAAACTGGCCATGCAGGCGACGAGTATGGCAAGAACCCTTGTAGATGTACTGGTCGATATTCCTGGGATCAAACCGTGCGTTTCCTTGAAGATCATCGTGAGTCTAGCCCTTGTACAACAATCCTCCAGGGACTCCCAACCCAGCCTTTGAACTAAAGAGGATCAACTGGTTTCAGAGTTATAATTTCTAGTTACAAAACGTGCTGCTCTTTTCTGGATTTTTTCGATGGTGTTTATGTGTGTCTTGTGATGAGGCCCCAGTAGATATGATCACAGCAGGGCAAGAACAGATGTTTCTTCTTTGGAGCCCTAGCATACTGCTTGCCTTATCGCTTATTTTACTTATGTGTTAAGCCCAAGTAAGATCTTCGATATCTTAACTCCGAGGTAAGGGTGATTTTCAACTTCTTCAAGCATGGTGTCATTTATCTTGTAAGAAAACTTGAACGGCTTCCGCTTGTGAGCAACACCCATGGAGTAGGCTTAGCATTTAGATTTGTTAAAGTTCATTTCCCCATCTTTTTCCTCGGGTCAGTAACATCTATATCATGCTGAAGTCGTAGATGGTCATCAGCCGATCTGATTTCACTATAAATTATACAGTCATTTGCAAACAATCTGACTTTTGACTGGATGCCTCTTGGTAGGTCGTTTATATATATACTAAAAACAGGAGTGGCTCGAGGACCGTACCTTGAGGTACACCTGATGATACTTTGGCCTCCGTTAATGACAACCCTTCTAGTACAACCTTCTGTCGGCGTTTGGTGAGAAAAGTTCTAATCCAGAAAGAGTGTAATTTCTAATGCCCAAGTTGAATAGATTGTGTAGAAGGCGTTCATGTGGAACAGTATCGAACGCCTTGCTGAAATCCATTATGATCAAGTCAGCTTGCCCCTTGGAGTCAAGTATCGTTGAAAGATTATTTATTAGACCAGCAAGTTGTGTTTCACATGAAAGACCTTTTCTGAAGCCATGTTGCTTATCATACAAGACATCATATTTCTCAAGATGGCCCATTATGTGATGATGAATGATATGCTCTAACAGCTTACACGTGATTGACGTTAGGGAGATAGGCCGGTAGTTTGCAGAATCTTCTCTATCGCCTTTCTTGAAGAGAGGAGACACATTCGCATTCAGCCAGCCTTCTGGAAGATCACCAGTAGACAAAGACTTGTTAAAGATCTTGATGAGGATAGGTGCAACACTTTCTCCACACTCAAGCAGGATTTTCCCAGGTATGTCATCTGGTCCTGTTGCTTTAAGTGGGTTAATTTCCTTGAGAAGCTTCACAACCCCTGGGATAGTAACAGTGAAATCGGAAATGTCCGGTATTTCGTAAGATTTATGGTAGGACACCCTAGAAAGGTCTTCGTTTGTGAAAACTGAGGAGAACTGATCATTATGAGCATTTGCCTTATCTGTTGTCAGCGTCGCAAGACACTGAATACCTTTTGTACATGCATTTTGTTTTAAATGAGAAATCTCATGATACAACAGAAGAATGGTAGGTTAATGGTTTTAATTATATATGTACTGCTGTACATAGTCAACTACTTTCCTGTTTGTTTTTGTCTTTTGAACGTGTGTTCTGTCCAATGATTTTTGGTTTCCCTCTTCTCTTTTCCTTTCTCAAATATATCTTGTCATGTAATTATCTTTCCCCTTTGTACATATAACTTTCTTCTTTTTTTAGATATCATACTCATATGTAATACAATACATTTATTACATTTAAATAGAATATGTTCTGGTAGAATTAGTCGTTAGCCATATTACTAGTAATGTGAAAATTAATTATCATGCAATCGCCTTGAGAGGGACCTTATTTCACCAGCTATGCTTTCTTAGGTCTGTCTTTCATTGTTAATGTTACATAATGTCTTCCTGTTCAGATTTCAGATTTCAGATTTAGATTTTATTTCATTACATTTTCATTTTTCAAAGTATATAACAATAGGTATTGTGCAATTAACAATATACAAAATAATTGGCACCACAACTTAGTGCAGAAATGTTTTCGATCATGACATGCAGAACAAAGTGCATTAAATTTTGAGTTGTAAGAAAAAAAGTAACAACAATGAAGACTATACATTAAATTAATTTTATGAAAATGAGAATGAAAACAGTGACCAGCTTATAAGCAAAGCTTGTAGAAGCGCTGGTCCCTGGCAGAAGATGTTAGGTTGTTAAATCATCGTTACTATACTATGTAGCTATTTTGTCATAAATGTAATATTTTATTGGTCATATGTATCTTATGTATTTTGAAGAAAGATAAATAAACTTGAAACTTGAAACTTCCAGCTTTCTTTAAAGTAGATACACCGAAGCCTTCCTGCCTCTTGGTCTCAATAAAATTCCAGAAAGGCATTGGGTTGTTCTCCTTTGAGCTTCCCCCTATGGTGTCTCTGACGTAGTTTCTATAGGCTTTACGTATTTTCTTATCTGTAGTAAGGCGAAGTGCCTCAGGGGCGTAGCCGGGCCGTTATCTAGAGGTAGAGGTGTTGTGGATCAGTGGATAAGTCCCCGGACTGTGAACCACGAGGTCCGGGGTTCGAATCCCACCGCAGCACTAGCGTCCTTTGGCAAGACGTTAATCTACATTTGCCACTCTCCACCCAGGTGTTAAATGGGTACCCGGTAGGATGGCGAATGGTAATGTCCTTTGCTTAGCATGTGTGCGCTTAACAGGCGACTGGCTGGAATGCTCCACAGGGAGTGGAGAATGTGCATACACTCTGTGTGCGGGCGTGCCAGAATCCAATGACCGGGGTAATAATATATATCTATAGCGCTTTGAGCCAGTGCTTGGGAAAGGCGCTTTATAAATGCCAGGTATTATTATTATTATTATTATCTTTCTCTCAAAATTTGCTAAAACTTCAAAGTTTTAGCGCTGGAAGGGGTAAACTACCCCCTCCCTGCACTCTCCCCTGTTACATACAGTGCAGTATTGCGTCTAAATAATTGAAAAGCAGTCAAGGCATTGAACTAACTTTCGGCCTAATAAAAAGGTGCTACGAGCCGTTATCTCTCTCTAAAATTTGCTCAAACGTCAGAGCTTTCCCTGCACCCATCCCCCTTAGGAGCACGCTCACCACCAATTTCGCACGCTTCGCGTGCTCACAACCGCCCCTAACATTAAATCCTGGCTACGCGGTTGAAGTGCCTTATAGTTTTCCCAGCTTTCCGGAGTATCTTTTTCTTTAGCCTGTTTACAGGACCGCTTTTTCCTGCGGATATCCTTCCTTATATTAGGATCTACCCAGAGTAAGTTAAATCTAGAAGAGCTGCTCTTAAAATGTATGTGCTTTTCCATTGAGGTAATGATCATGTCCCTAAAACTAGTCCAAATATCCTCAATGCTGTGTTGCTCCATGAAACTGGGAGTTAAGATATTACCAAACGTTTGTATGTCTTCCGAAATACACTCGAAATTTGCTTTCTTGTACAAAGGCATTTACGCTTGGCAGGCCTCACGAGCTTCGGTTTCACATCTGCATCAATAACTGCCCTGATAGCCCTGATAGACCCCACACTGATGAAAGCCAAGTTTTCCCAGTCAACATGTGGTAAATTGAAGTCAGCCAATAGCCAGATTGACGCTTGTCTTGGAATTTTATTAAGAGCGATGTCAAGTTATCTACTATATTCTTCCTTAATTGACTGCGGTCTGTAGAAAGCTCCAACAAATATAGGGCTGATACATTTTACATGTATGCTAGCCCAGACTGATTCGGTTTGTGTTTCTAAATGTTTTCTTCGGAAGCAATTAGGGTATTCTTTATAACTAAGCTTGGAACCATTTTGAATGTTGTTGTTTTTTAATATCATCTCCGTTCAATTATTGATGTTATGATTAATTACACCTTTTTTTTTTCTTGTTTTTTAAGTTGTTATTTCAATGGACCTGTTGTTTATGCTCTTAATGAATTCTGGATTTTCCCGCTCTCTCTTGATTGCTCGTACATATAATAAATCTATTTTGTTGACGTCAATCCACTTGAGTCGCGGCAACACTGACACGAACACCTAACGCGGCATTCCTCTGTCAAAAAAAAAAAATGCAAAAAACTCTGTCAAAAAACTCGCTTGATAATGAATAAATCAAGTCCTCCATTCATGCCATGTCATGTCATATCTCATAACTATTACGCGGATTTAAAAAAATGATCAACTTTAGAATGTTTTTCAAAAATATGAATAATTTATTCATCAATAATACTAGAGTCTATTACATGGATTATTTTCCTCCTATAACATACTAAAGTTTAATATTAGTATGATATGGATACTAGGATACATGTATTACGCGCTTGTTTACAAAATAGATTTATCTTATGCGTACATTTGACATAAAATGCCATCAAAAGCAGGATGAATTTCTAACTACACGACCAATATTTTCTTATAACGATGTCTCCTCTATAATGACCAAAAAGCATGTCTTGTAATTCGATACATATTCAATACCGTGAGAAGTATTACGACGCATGTTGACGTATGCTAAGTCATATTACGATAGATTACCCAGATTTTAAAAATCTGAAGTGTTTGTTAAAATATGAATAATTTATTCATTAACAATACTAGAGTCTGTTACATGGATTATTTCCTCCTATAACTGACTGAAGTTTAATCTAAGTGTGATATGGATACTAGGATACACGTATTACGAGCTTGTTACAAATATGATTTATCTAATTATGCGTACATTTCGACGCAAAAAACAGGAGAAAACAGGGTGAATTTCTCATTATAAGCCTTTGCATTGCGGGAAGTAACTCAGCGTGGGTGTTTCATCTTCATTTCCATATCAATGGGAAATTATTTAAAATGTCGGGGCAAACTATTCAAAATGTTCGCGCGCAGGAAATGTCCATTCATTGTGTAGTGAGCGAACGTACGTGTAGGCCTATTATGATATTCTTACATGATCATTTTGGGTTTTTCAAAATGTACCCTTGTTTTGTATCTATTTTATATTATAGGTTTTCTCGGCCAACTTCGTAAGCTTTTCATTCGTTTTGATACATGGGTCATTCAAATTCGCGAAATACCGATGTAGGCTTGAGAATGTTATTCAAAATGGCAATTCGTTCATTTGAATTACTTCTTTGGTCAATGCAATTTGCACTTGTATCATTCAATTTAACAACCGGTTACAAATGAGAAGTTTGCATTTAAATTCGTCAACGCTGGCAAAGCGGACATCCGGATCATTTAATTTCACACCTGGTCATTCAACATAACAAGGTTTTCATTTAAATTCGCCTTTCATTACAAACATATGGTATATGTACATTTTTCTCATCTAACAAAAGTGAGCTTTATTCTTTACCAATATCCGGTGATGTGTAAAAGAAATAACTCCTTGCATATCACCTAAGGGTCATGGGCATCAACAGGTGGGGTGACCGGGGGGGGGGGGGGGGGGGGCATGTCCCCCCCCCCACCCACGATTAGGATGATGATTGTGATTATGACTGTGGTAGAAAGACTACATATAATGTACATAAATATAAATGGCCTAAAAGAGATCATGACCGCCGAATAATTAAAAAAAAAATGAACAAATAAACAAACATGAAAATAAACCGATGTCCAAGCATGAAATGTCCCACACCACACACTAATTCTACATGTCGGTGATGTGACTAGGTTTAACAAAAAATTATATATGATCGTTCAGTTGCTAAATAGTGTTGATTTAGTGGGTACATTGGCGGATCCAGGGGGGGGGGGGGGGGCACAGCCGGCCCGTGCCCCCCCCCCTTTTGGAAGAGAAGTATGAATTTTTACCATAGACGATCCGCCATTTTCGCGATTGTGCCCCCCCCCCCCCCCTTTTCGACTAAAGACCTTTTTTTTTGTTCTTTTTTTTTTTTTTTTTTTTGCTTGCCAGGGAATTATGGAGGTAAACTGGACCCCCATAACCCTTACTAAGCGAATTTTGAAGGTTTGGCGAAATTTTTTTTTCGACCCTACCCACCCCCCCCCCCCCCCCCCCCCCCCCCCCCCCCCCCCCCCCCCCCCCCCCCTGAGCGACATTTCGAGAAGCTGGCGAGACCAAAAAAATACGGGTCTACCTTTTCACAAACTTTCGTTTTTGTGCCCCCTCTTTTACTAAATCCTGGATCCGCCCCTGAGTGGGTATACAACCCTAGTGGGAGCAAGTGAAATGTTTGTTGCTCACTATACCGTATAAGTTAAAATGAATATAGCACGGAACGAAGCTAGCGGATTTATATGAAGATTGGGTGAGATTAACACGATTAACGTGTTTATTTTGTCTGCAAAGCGTGTGAAGTTGTATGCAAAGAAATGAATTTGAATTCACGGAAGGCGTTATTACGTAATCGCTAATCGTCTCGCTTTAAGTTGAATGAAAATTCTCCAAAGACGAAACATGTTTTAATTCGAATGCAAACAAAATGTTTTTGAATGACAGTTTTATGAAATAGAATGCTAAAAAACAAATTTGAATGATAAAACACAGCTACGTTGGCAGAATCGGAGAATCTGAATGCACATAAAATGAATTCGTGTGGCCAGCTTACGAATTTGAACGAGAAATCCTATAGTATAAATCTATTCGCGTAGTTAGTGTTCCCCTCAAATCAACAGGCTTAAAGTGGAAGTAAAATTAAATTTAGCCCGCCCAATTTTATCTATTTTATTACTTGCATAAAAATAAAGTAATTCTATCTTTAAATTCCTGTTGAATACCTCACTATTGTAAATAAAGTCGAGTTAATAAATTTCCGACAGTAAAACCTCCTTGGTGGTTTTGCTGTCGTAAATTTATTAACTTTTCTTTATTAAAAAAAATAATACGCAAACTAAAAGGATAAGTAGCATGTGAATTCCGATTAGTAAACATACATAGCCTGTAATTTTTCGATTTGTAGACATAAAATACGTCTCCAAATTGAAATTTACAGGCTATTTATCCTCATAGTCTGAGTATCATTTTTTTCAGTGGTTCAATAATGACCTTGGACAGAATTTCTACAAAATTTATATGCTGGTTTTGGAAGTAGTTGATGTTTTAAAAGAAATTCGGGCGGACAACTTTCTATTCAATTTTTATCCTAAAAATACAATTACGAGTTCGTTTTTGTTCGTTCGTTCCATCCAGTCCCCGAGAATCTATTCGTCGGGAATTCTGCGCGAATTCCTGCGTATTTGGACTTATGTCATTTGTTCATGTTCGTTTCTTCAATTCTTTAAATTGTGAAGACCCCTTAACCATGACCATGTTAACGTTTGGGCGTTCGTCTTATTCACACTTCTCTCACCAATTTGTAATTTTGTTTTTTTAACATTGCAAGCAGGCACATTTCTTCACATTGTTTCTGGGATATTTAAGGCTCCACTATTTAATCTTTAAATAGTTAATAATATTATTGCACTTTACTTTCCTCGTAGGTCGGTAATCCTCCGTCCCTAGAAGCCATGGACCACTGTATGTACACAGGGGTTCAGCTGAATAGTCCTCCCATTGCACTTCATATCCGGGTACTCTGACTTATCGCACGACAGTTTTCTCCATGTTTAATAATAATAATAATACGTGCAATGAAGTGCAATGGGAGGACTATTCAGCTGAACCCCTGTGTACATATAGCGGTCCATGGCTTCTCGGGACGGAGGATTACCGACCTACGAGGAAAGTAAAGTACAACAATATTTTTAATTTGTAAACAAATCTTTAGGCATTTTACTCCGAATGTTAAAGATCGTATGCTCGATCTGTAATGAAAAACACACAAGTCAGAAAAAATTGCCTAAAGATTTGTTTACAAATTAAAAATTCCTCCCCAGTCAAGCTTCTTCGTTTACAATAATATTGTTTCAATAAACTACATTTTTTATGTTTCACATTGTCACGTTGTGTTTACCTATAAAGATAGATCCCCCTCCCCCGATACTTCGCTATAAGCTATCGAGATTCTCGATTATAATATGGTAAGAACAACCAAACTTCTTACAAAATAATGTTTTCTTATTAAAAAAGGGCATAATACTTACACATATTCCTTTGACGTCATAAGTAACCTAGTAGTTTAGTAGGTCTGCAAAGATTCAGGGGCTTCCCCGCCTTGCGATCTTGAACCCAAGGCCGTTGAGCTGGCACCAGCACCAGATTGCGGAGGTGACGATTCATGTGCGGTTGTAGGGTGTAGAGCTATTTAAAAAATGTGCGATATTTCATTGTTTCCAGTAAAAGGTTACAAGAATGAGCGACACTGCTTTCTCATATCTGTGTTATTGTTGTTTATCGTTGTTTGTTTGTTTATAGCATTTTAAAAATCATGTACGTGTATGCTAATTGTTCAGTCAGACACAACCGCTGAAAACCGAGTATTGGCAAATACTTCGGAAACGGCATATTACTCGGCAGTGCGAATATATATAGTTCCGATGCAGTGTGTGCAAAAGGAGTGTAAAATCTGGGATAACTGCCCTGTTATTGTTATGTAATCATAAAAGAAATAATGCTGTGGATATTTTAACTCAAAATGTTTGCCATATAAGAATTACCCTGTCTGACCGACCAATCAAAAATTTTGAGGATAAATCAGCCAGTGTTATTAAAAATATGATTTAATTGACATGCTGACCTTGTCAGCTTTCTTTTCGTACACACTGCCTCGCAAAGAACGATGGAGGCTTTATATTCACCACGCGTTATACTACGTTTTGGAAGTATATGCCTGTTCTCGATTTTTCCGCGTTTGTGTCTGACTGCTGTCATGAAGATGGCAGTTGTATCTGCATAAAGTGTGAAAGAAAAAACAAGGTTCTTTATGGCAACTAAACACAACAAAAGAAGTACCCCCCTTAATCCAATGGGTGTAACTTTTAAATCGAAAAGGTTTTGAGCAAAATAACTTGGCAGGAGTATTTCTACACTTATTGACTAACTTTTCTGTGAAAATGAGATTGATCCATTGAGTCATGCATGAGTGAGCAAATATTAAAGGCAAAAAGTCACAATGGTCATTTTGGGGATTCTGTGAAACGAGATTTTAGCGAATTCGGTTTCTGGTGCATATTTATGAGTTGTTGTTGTTGTTTATTATCCATCGCTCGACCCCCTTACACCTATCCCGACACTTTTCTCATTATTGTGGTTGGGTGGCACATTTTTAAAAATAAAGTTCAACCCTCGTGAATTTGAAATGGCAAAATCTATTCAGCTTATTGAAAAAAACCCAAATAACTCCGGATATTTTAACCAAAATGTATCGTCACATGTTGTGTGAACATAAAAGGTTGTCATCGTGTCATGGTTGAGTGAGCACACTTTAAAAATCTCCCAAGAAATGCTAAAATGTACTGTTAATACAGCAAAAAATATAACCCTTGTGACTTTTGAAAAGTGACATTTTTGCCTTTAATGTTTACCCACGCATGCATGACTGGATGAAGCAATCTCATTTTTGCAGGGAAGTTAGTCAATAAGGCTAAAAACACTCTTGCCAAGTTATTTTGCTCACAAACTTTTGGTTAAGAAGTTGCTCCAATTTGATGAAGAGGGGGGGGGGGGGGGGGGGTTTATTTACAGCCTAACTTGAAGTAACAGCAGTTCAATACCTTCTCCTAATACGTCATCTGCTAGGCGAATAAAACCGGATGCTATTAGTGCCGTTTTGAGAGCTGAACGCTCCTTAGATCGAGTTTGTTTCTTTCGCCAGTCTCGTAACATTTGCAGTGTCCCATCATATGTTATTGTGTGATACCGGGAGTTCGTAGCGATATAACGGTATGTGTCCTCAGGTGTGAATCCCATCTTTATGCCGAGACGGTCAATTTCTGTAGTTAGGACAACCTTCTCTGCCACTGTCGTTAGTATACCGTCAAACAGATCCTCAGTCTTAACTGTCCTACAATGAATAAATGTCGAATAGGTTGCCATAATAATTGTATTTGTAAAAACAGACGATTGGTACTACAAAACTTAAAAATAACATTTAGCAAATTCATAGTGACGAAGCTTTCCGACCTGCACTCATCGGGTCACAACACAGGAATGAGAGAATACAAGAAAATGCGAAAGTCAAAAATGTCTCCGCCGGGAATCGAACTCGGGTCGTTGGTTTAGAACGCCAATGACTTAACGGCGGAGACATTTTTTCAACCTTTGCAAAAAATTCAAAAAGGGAGGACAGGTCTGGGAAACTTTGATTTAAGCTACGCAAACATTATTTTCTCATTTTCAATATATATATATATATGTCGTCAACTTGCCCTTAAAGTCAAGAAAGAGTGGCCCACAATCACGGCCGATGAAAAACTTGCTAAAATCATGCCAAGGGCCCCCTCCATGCACAGAGGCAACCTCCCAATCTGAAAAGACTACTGGTGAGAAATCAGCTACCTGGCACACCTCAACCTAGAGGTAACAAGCCATGCGGCAAATCGCGCTGTCAAATTTGCCCTCACATAATAACGGAAAACTCCGTACGGCTCTCATCTGGTTATACGATCTATCCTCCCGATCACAACTGTGATTCAAGTAACATTCTGTACTGTTTTCTTTGCGACAAATGCCCTGAAATAGCCTATATTGGTGAAACAGGTACTAGATTTAGAGTGCGATTCAATAACCACAGATGTACCATCAGGCAACGGCGTACTGGTTTCCCAGTAGCCGAACATTTCAGCCAAGCCGACCATTCCCTGAATGATCTTAAGATCTGCCTCTTCGAAGGCGGGTACAAATCCACTGACGAGAGAAAACTAGCTGAATTGCGCGCTATTATTCGAAGCAAGAGTTTTCAGATTGGGCTCAACAGAGACCTGTCATGGCTAGAGAAATATAGTTATTTTAAGTAGTAAATGTAATTATCATAATGCGTCATTACGCCTCAGTTTGTTAGAGCTCACCGGTTATGACCTAAACAAATCTATAGGCCTATGTTTGATGTTTTATATTTTATTTATTATGCACTGATCATTTGCATATATTATTGCGTCTATTGAGCTCGTAAAAATTAGCACAGAAATTTTGATCGAGCAACCACGCGTGTTGTTATGTGATTGATGTATTTTGCGCGGCTAAACGATATATACATGTCTTTAACTTTTGTGTCTTACTTCTTATGCACCATTCTTTTTTATACATTATTGCGTCATAATTGAATTTATGGCTATTACGCTCATTAGGTTTAGCGCAAACTTCGAGCTAACTACCGCGCGTGTTGCCATGTCAGTTTGTTATTATGTCACTATTTATGAATTTTGCGCTCCTTGACAAATAAGCGCTCAAACTTTCACCTAGCAACCGTGCGTGTTGCTATGTAATACTACACGTCAACTTGTATTATTACGTCACAATTTATGTATTTTGCGCTAATTAAAAAATAAGCGCTCAAAACTTTACCTAGCAACTAAGCGCGTTACCATGGTATATTACATTGTCAACTTTTTCTGAGCAGAGCTTCACATACATATTTCACTTTGTTCATTACCCTGGGGCGGTATTCTGAAAACTGTGTTATCTTTTGTGTTAAGGAAAATTGTTTTAATTGTCATAACAAATTGAAATTGCGCGCAATAAACACTAATCATTGGTGCTTGCGCAGATGTATTTGTTAACTTTACGCGGGCACAGCCATCTTTGCGCAATCATTATCCAATGACCTGTCCTGATTTTGATTTGTTATGACAATTAACATCGTTTTACTAACATAAAAGATAACACCATTTTCAGAATACGGCCCCAGAGGAAGATCCGTGAGGATCGAAAATTTGGTGAAAATAAATATAAAAGTTGGAATTCAATGCATTACCAATGTCTTCTCTGGAATTCATTAATTGTTTCTCTCTCTCTCTCTCTCTCTCTCTCTCTCTATATATATATAGTATATCCGTCACAAGAGAAAGCCCTTTTCAATACTTTGTGAATTTTGTTGCTTCTGAATACCCACTGTACGTTGTCAGGTTCCAATACATTGAAATTTATAGCATTTTTCACTGCTTGTATAAGAAAAATGAAATCATAAAAGAGGGGAGAAGAGTATACTGTACCGAAGAGGCTATCCTTGGTAAATAAAACATGTTATCATCTCCTTTTTTTAATCATTGTTACTTTTATTATTGTTATTATTATTATTATTATTTACCTATCTGCGACTTAAGGCGAATCCTAACAATAGGTTTATTCCGTCACAATAGAAATTGGATGAGATAAAAGGATTCGCCTTAAGTCGCAGTTAGAGTTATACTAACTATTATTATTATTATTATTATTATTATCATCATCATCATCATTAATGTAATGATACTAATGAATGCTCAAAAACCATCCCATGAACATATGTTCATGTGAAGTGTGTTTTATTTAGGCAATTTAGAGTACAAACAAAATGGAGAATTTTTTGCTGGTGAAATAACATAGTTGCCACAATGTGACCAATACGGTAGGTTACTTCTCGAAACCTTAATCAATTTGTGACTCTCCATTTAGATTTCCTCAAAACCTCACTATTCTGTTTCTCTAATCTTCTGCCTCAATTCAGACTATTTTAACTAAATAAATATCGAATGATCTTGGCATGTAAAGTGTGTCAATGATTATTTCAATATTGAGTGCTCTTTTACCTTGTGTTCAGATGTTGCTCGGAGGTTGCAGAATAATCGGACTTACTTTCTGAGAATGGATATAATAGATTTGATATTAAGCGTTTTTTTCTAATACGAAATTAAATTAAATTTGAAGAGTTGGAGTCTTATATTTCTTTTTAAAAGCAGTGGTTGGTTTTCATCCAAATTCTTTACACAATGATTGCAATATCATGAGGTGAATAAGTCCATCAATTGCACAAAAACTGTTCTGGAAATATTTTCTTTTGCTTCTAGTATATAAAAGATATTATTGCTGGAGTATTTATAACATTTCAGCAATGAAATATTAATCTAAAATGTGTCAGTGGTGATTTAACCAAGAAATTATCATGTAGAAAGGCTTCAGTGAAAATATCGTGAAATACAGATACAAATTTTTATTTCTATTTTTTATTTATTTTTATTAATTTTTTTATTTATTTTTATTTTATTTTATTTTATTATTTATTTATTTATTTATTTATTTTTTTTGGGGGGGGGGGGGGAGAAAGCACGGTCTTACAATTACAACTTTCTTTATCTGTTTTTTTTTTCAATCAGCGTGGGGTTCGTATTAAATCTAGACCTCATTCAAACTATACTTCGGAAGTTTTATTGATACTGATTCAGTGCTTTTAGATATCTTGCCAAATAAAATCTATTGTTCTTTTATTCATTATTTCATTTGTACCTTGGTGATGAACGTTGGCACCATCATCCTCGCTCAAAGTCAATGAGACCATCTCGGAGCACGTCTCTGTAACACCTGTACACATAAAAAAGATGTACAATGTACATTACGCTTAGCACTAAAATTCCTTTTTAAAAATCATGGTTCTTGCCTTATTGGATCATAATAATAATAATAATAAATGTAACTTATATAGCGCCAAATCCACTCTGTGGAGTGCTCAAGGCGCATGTAGAAATTAATTAAGAATTTAACAGAAATGTTTTTACATGATTTTTTAAAAGAATCAGATGTTATGCACTTTTCGATGACTTCAGGAAAGCTATTCGATAATTTAGGAAATTGCAAAACTAACAGCTTAGATCTTCTAAATGAAATTTCATAATACCTACATTGAAAATAATAACAACTTATCATTATAAGATTTTACATTTGTATGTGCAACCTTGTACGTGATACAATTTATAGTGTCGTAATTTCCGGCACATAAAATTCCATCCATTGGTCGTTCTTATTGTATACTCTGGTGCCTTTTATTCAAATGAAGTTATTTTGCATTAAATTTTTATCTTAATCAAATTTGTCAATTTCTTCTTGAACACACCGTAATGAATAATTGATATCCAAAACTGTCAATATAAAAAATTATGTTTGATAATTCCAGTCCTATGCTTTTATAATTGTTCTATGAATATATGATTTCAAACATATATTTTCACACGCTTTGTTGCTAATATATACTGTATATATAATTATATTGTCTTATATCTATGTACGTTTCTTTTCAGCTCTTATGGTCTCTCTTCCCCTTTCTTACCACTCATTCTCTTTCCCCTTTCTCCTGTGTCTCTCCTGTCTCCCTCTTTTCCTTTCTCCTTTCAGCTCTTTAAATCTCTTTCTTTTTCATCTATCAATCTTTCCCCCTTTCCTACTTTTGGAATCTAACAGCATAATTAACATTGCTATGAATCTGAATCTACCCTCTGTTCGACTTACTACACTTGTTAAAGATTTGTTTTCAAATGTGATGTATAATTCATTTTCTCCTCCACCCCCGTCTCTCTCCCTATCTTTTACTCTTTTTCTATCTTCCTCCAATTTTCCTCCTTTTTCACATTTCTCTCTCTTTCTCTCCCCTCTCTCTACCCTCTCTTGTCTCCCCCTTTATTTTATGCATATTAATGCTTATCTTTCTACATAATGTCTGTGATGTTTTGTTTGTAAATATGAATGTTTATCTAATTATAAATCTAATTGTATTTTACTGTGTATTCTTTAACATGATGTATGTATATACTCAATGTAATTCAGCTCTTGATCTGTTATATCAGTGGTTTTTGATAAATAACTTTTCGATTCAATTCAATTCATTTCATAATTAATGCTAAATATGATTTTGAAATCTTAGTAACTCAGGGATATAATCCTTTTTTCAAAAAGAGTGGATTACGTAGGATAGATTTTTTTATTTTAACAATTACATTTCCTAATAACATGGTGAGCAAAAACCCACTGAAATATTATGACGGAGTATTAAGTGCTTCTAAATGCAAGAATTTTCATATTTATACATTGCTTGACAAGAAATCGACGCCCTTATCATTACTGTATATTGAATACCTATCTTACCTCAGTGGTTTTTAATAAATAACTTTTCAATTCAATTCAATGTAATTTATTCATTTCAATTAGCTGAATAGAATTTTAAAATCTGAGCAAGGCAGGGATACGATTTTTTTTCAGAAATATTGCGATTGAAAATCACATTGGATTGAATAGGATAGATTTTTTTATTTCAACAATTACCTTCCCTAATAACATGGTAAAAAAAAATCACTGAAATATTATGACGGAGTAAAGTGCTTTTAAATGCCAGAATTGTCCTATTAATACATTGCTTGACAAGAAATCTACCCCCTTATCATAACTGTATATTGAATACGAACCTCACCTCAGTGGGTTTTGATAAATAACTTTTCAATTCAATTCAATTTTATTCATTTCAAATTGCTAAATATGATTTTAAAATTTGAGTAAGGCAGGGATATAATCTTTTTCAGAAAGATTACGATCAAAAAATCACATTGGATTGAGTAGGATAAAATTTCTCATTTTAACAATTACCTCTCCTAATAACATGGTAAAAAAAAACAACACTGAAATATTATGACGGAGTAAAACAGTTGAGGAACCATGTACAAAGATTGATCGATAACGCGAAGAACTCATTCTACAATCGCAAAGTGGAACACCTGAAGAAATCTGAGCCTGGGAAGTGGCACCATCAGACCTGGACATTGCAAATGAGCTGAACATGCACTTCACTGCCATCTCCTCTTTACTGCCGCCGCTCGACCTGGGCCTCTGTAAGCTTTTTTACCAGCGCCGTCACCACCTCCTGTGATCGACCGACAGAAGGTTTATAAGGACCTCTGTGGAATCAGCACTGCTTAAGACCTGACATCCTCCTCCGCGATTGTTGAAGGAGTTCGCCTGTGAACTTTCAGAACCTTTGACCACTCTCTTCAATCTTTTCCTCATTCAAGGCTGCTTCCCTTACGTATGGAAAAATGCTTCTATCAGTGTTATTGCCCAAACTAAGAACTCCGGCCGATCTCCATAACCCCCACGTTAGCTCGTATCTTTGAAGGTTTCCTCGCAGACTGGATCATGAGCAGTATCCGCCCGTTAGTTGACCACTGTCAGTTTGGTAATCTTCGTGGATCGTCAGTTACGCACTACTTGGTCAGCCTACTTGACACCATCCACAGAGTGGGACTTTCGCTAACCTTTGCGCTGTGGACTTCACTAAAGCTTTTGACCATGTCAACCACACCATCGTTATGAACAAGTTGATTGATCACTCTATCACCATCTGCAGATTCCTTTCCAACAGAACGCAGACTGTCCGCTATCATGGGAAACCCTCACAGAAAGAAACCATTGCGCGTGGGGTACCCAAGGTACTCGCCTCGGACCGATCATGTTCCTAGTTCTTATCAATGACGCAGCTGTTGATAGTGTTAACAAACGAAAATATGTGGATGATTTGACTATTGTGGAGGTGTTGAAAGCGCATCCATCTGATTTGCAGTCGCATACACTCCTTGGTTCAATGGTGCGAAAACAATGACGTTGTTCCAAGCGCTGCTAAGTGTGAAGCTATGCAGATCTCATTTCTTCGGCAACCCCTGCCACCCATTATTCTTGACATCGACTCTACCACGTTGGAAGTTGTCTGATCCCTTAAGCTCTTAGGGGTCTTCCTTCAGAATGACCTCAAATGGGGTGAGCAGGTCAATCGTATGGTCTCCAACGCTTCCAGAAGACTTTATCTCTTGACTAAGCTACGGAGGAATGGTGTTACCACCAATGATCTGGTCACTATCTACAAGCTGTACATCAGGCCAGTTCTAGAAGTTGATGCACCTGTCTGGGCCCCAGGGATCACAAACAACCACTCTGCAAGCATCGAGCGAGTTCAGAGGAGAGCTCTCAGGATCATTACATACCCGGACAATAGAACCTGATTTTGGTGTCTCCTCTCTTAAAGAGAGACGCATATCCCTTTCTCTCAGATTAGCAGAGGCACTTCTCAAATCCAAGGTACATCGACATCTCCTGCCTGAGAGCAAGGTTAGTGACTGTAATCGTACCCTGCATAATGCATCTGATTTGTCCCTCCCTAGGATGAGAACTGAGAGGTACCGAAATTCCCCTATCCCGTCTCTCATTCGATCTCTGAATGATAAATAGGGGCTTTTTCAACTATAAGCATGTATTACAAGTATTTCAGCAATATATATATATGTTTGTACAGAACTTACTGTCATGATGATTGTCATTTCATTCATTTTTCGCTCATTATCACATGTATTTTTGTTCTTGCACTCACCTCATCATTCCTCTTCTCTCTCTGAACCCTATCTTCCCGTTTCCCTTTTCGCTCTTCTATTGCTACATCTTCCTTTTCCTTCTCTGTCTATCTCTCTCTCCCTCTCTCTTTCTGTATGTCTCTTCTTCTCTGTATCTCAATGGGTTATGATTTTCAGTACAACATAGACTAAATTCACTGTATATGCCACTCTTACTGTAACCAATGATACATGTATCCAAAGACTCTCAAATTACCTGTATGTGCAATATGTTAAATTTTAATTTAATATATTACATTTAAATTTCACTGTACTCACGTCACACTTGTGATCAGCATCATGACTCCATTTTTTAATTTTTTAATTTTCAAGTTTTTATCAATATGCCTGAACCTTATTGCTTAGTATTAGATGCTGTTTTTTTTTAATGTAATACTTAATCAGTTTCATTTATCTGTTTGATTTTCATCTGTTTATTACTATTCCATATGTAATAATGACAGTAGACCTTTCATCAGTATATTCACTTGACATAGTAATATATTGCTTTTGCCTCTTTATTTTTAATGTTTTTAATGTGGTTCAGTATGTATATGTATATTTATTTTGATATATATATTTTCCCATTTCTCATGTTTGTATATGCATTTGATTTTTTTTAAATAATAATAATAATATGACATGTCTGTAAACTCGCATTGTTAGTCTTCGGACTTTTGGCCGAGATCAAATAAAACCGAATTGAATTTGAAATGAAAAAAGAAAAAAAAGGAAAGTGCTTTTAAGGCCAGGACTTTCACATTTACATATTGCCTTGAAAAGAAATCGACGCCCTGATCATTACTGTAAATTGAATACGAATCTTACCTTCAGATTTTGCTCCTCCTCTCCGTTTTTGTTCATCCTCGAGGTACTGAACTACGTCAAGATGACCACCAGCTGATGCAAAGTGAAGAGGCGTGCTACCACCCTTATCAACCTTCTCAATCTGTGCTCCTTTACTAACGAGATATTGAACTATATCAAGATGACCTCGAAGTGATGCAAAGTGAAGAGCTGTCCTACGAGCATTATCACCCTTCTCAACCTGCACTCCTTTACTAATAAGGTACTGAACTATATCAAGATGACCACAGTCGGAAGCTATTTGGAGAGGTGTGTTACCCTTATCATCACCCTCCTCAGCATGTGCTCTATTAGTGACGAGGTACTGAACTATGTCAAGATTACCCCTAATCGAAGCCTTGTGAAGGGGTGTTTGACCATTAATATCGCCCCTCTCGATTTGAGCCTGTGCTCCTATAGTAATGAGGTACTGAAATACGTCAAAATGACCATTGGCGGAAGCACAGTGAAGAGGTGTCCAACCAACAACGCCACTCGTCTTAATTTTTGCTCCTTTACTAGCGAGGTACTGGACGACCTCAAGATGACCACGATAGCATGCCCTAAAAAGAGGTGTCCTACCATCCTTGTCGGGCTCCTCGATATGAGCTCCTTTACTAACGAGGTACTTAACAACGTGAAGATGACCTCCATCTGATGCCCCATGAAGAGGTGTTGTGCCACCCACAGTACTCTTGTTAACCTTAGATCCACTGCTAACGAGGTGCTGGACTATATCAAGATGACCTCTGAAAGCTGCCTCGTGAAGAGGTGTAGCATTGACCTCAGTATTTGCTGCTCCAGCAGACATATTGTCCTATGTCTATGTATCCAATAGGCCTACTATTTAAAATTATGTTTTCCTTACAAATCTGACATTTCTTGCTTAGCAAAGGAAACTTTAAGTCGTGAAATATATCAGGTGTTAATATAAGAGACTAAATATTACCACCCTGCCTTAAAATGACAAACCTGTTTTTCCGTTTCCGTTAAGGTTAAAACTATTCTTAACCAAGTGATAATTGATGTTTATCACTTAAAACTATGACAAATAAATGGTCCAAATTTCATATAATAGTATGCGACTGAATTTTCACCAGCTCTAAATAGGCCAAAGTAGACAAAGGTTAATCGGAAACCAACGGTTGGAAAAGAAAAACAGGAAGACCAATAACTACCTGGAGGTGAACGATTAACAAAGACTTAAAAGGCAGATCATGGGATCGAGCAAAGTTTAAAACACAAGACAGATGGCAGTGGAGGAAACTTGTGGATCGATGTCCTCTGAGAACAGAACAAACTAAGGCCTATGGTAAAACAGAGAAAAGTAACTTGGATCATTGAAAAGAAAGAAACCGGTCTGGATTATTCTGCTTGCAATTGTCTTGACAAAGGTCAACTAAGCTGGCCTCCGAACCATCGTGACTTGATTCAATCTATGAATTCAATAAAAGAAAAGCAAGAACATTTCTATTTTCTGATTGATTGTAGCATCATAATGCTGCATAACAAAATTACATGTACTAGGTGTTACAAATAACATTTCCCACTTTTGATCGTTTATAGTTCAAAAACTATATATTAGATAACACTGACGTTGATATGAGCAATAGCTGAATAGTGTACAATTTTGTTAGAGGTAATTTAAAAATGAAAGCATAAATCAGTTTCATTGAATTCAAGAATAATTTGAAGTTAGGGTTCAGATTGTGCTTTATTTTCAACCCTCTGGGTTAACACCCAGACAGTGGTCCTGGGGCACAGTGCCCCCACTTTTTAAAGTACCCCAAATGTGCCTCTTTTCACAGTTGATACGTGCCCCTTTTCTTCGCATAGTGCCCCCTTTTCTTTCCAATAAGTGCCGTTTTTACCACCCCCTTTAACCGCAGACATTACTGCCCATTTTTCGTCTAATTAGTGGCCCATTTCCCGTTCTAATAGTGCAATTTTCCCTTCTGATAAGTGCCCTTTTTCACTTCTGATAAGTGCCTCTTTTGCTTCGTATAACTGTGCCCGTTCTTTTTTTTCTGATAAATGCCCTTTTCAGCTTCTGATTAGTTGCCCCTTTAACTTCTGACGTTACTGCCCCTTTTGAAATCTGTGCTTTTGTTTTTCGTCTGATTAGTGCCCATTTTCCCGTTCTAATAGTACAATGTTACCTTCTTAAAAGTGCCCTTTTTCACCTCGATAAGTGAACCTTTCCTTCGTAGCTTTTAAGTTTAGATAAGTGTCCCCTTTGAAATCCGACAAGTGTCCCTGTTTTCCTCTCTTTTGTGCCAATTTTCCGTTCTAATAGTGCTAATAAATAGTTCTAATAAATGTTTCCTTATGATAAGTGCCCTTTTCACCTCTGATAAATGCCCTTTTTAAAGTGCCCTTTTTGCTTCTGCTCAGTGCTCCCTTTTTTCTAATAGTATTTTTTTCTGTTTTGATAGGTGCCCCTTTTGTCCTCTGATAAGTGCCCTATACCTATAATTATACCTATATACATTTAATATATATATATATATATATATATATATATATATAAGAGCAACAATTGGCTCACACTCTTTAACATGGTGGGGTAGTGTACTCGGGTGCTAATTATATAGAGGCAACAAAATGAGTACATCTGTAGACGTAGCTGTTGGTACCACGCTTTTAATTAGCTTTCGGGCAATTAGCCCTTCTTCAGATCTACATGAGTACGACAGAAACGGCAAAAAGAATAACTAAGATATTTGAACGCATATTATATACACAACAAACAATAATATATAATATATAAAGGGAACATATAATGCGATACAACTGGTATAACTAGAATATATGAACATATCCATGGGTGTAATTAAGACCCTATAGCGTCGTCGGAAAAGTCAATAAACAAAGATATATATATAGAGAGAGAGAGAAATTTAGTAAACTTACTATGAGAGCATCTGCGTGTGGTCTGTACATAAAATAAAATATATGGTTCCTTGCTTGTGGAGGTTGAGTGCATTCAGCCGTATATACATATACTACATACGGGATTTAGCCTTAGATCCATACCGTCTCTATTATATATGTGTTAAACTGTTATGGGTATATAAATGTATAGCATATCAACAGGTTAATTTATAAAGCAAAAAAGCAGATATTGCACGTGAATTTTAAAAGAAAAACTTCCGAGAGTTCGATCACATATATACATGCATATATATAATATATACAAAAAGTGCACATGAATGTGTACAATATATATAAATTATAATGTAGAATGCAACAAGGGCGACGACACGCGCTGGTCTCCCTTGCTCCGGGAGGGGATGTTGAAATGTTGAAAAGATCATCCCATCCAGTCACAAAGGAGACCCACGCGTGTCGACGCCCATGTAACTAGACATAAGAGGATAATACAATTGTTAAAACATTTTTAGATATAATGTTGAGGTTAATGAAATCTAATGACAACAACAACAAATATGGAGGTTCTAACTTTTTTTTAAAAATAATTTGCATCCATAACATAATCAGGGTTCCATATTAATACCATGGGGGTGAAGTGTTTTAAGTTTCTCAATCCAGAAGGATTCCCTACGGAGGATCATGTCATGAGATTTATTTTCAATAAGTTCAATACCTGTAATTTGTAGATTTTGAAGGGAGTGTGAGGGGAGGTTAAAGTGCTTGGCGTACGGTAATGTCTTGTGTTGCAGTGGTTTATGGTAATTACGGATCTCTGATCTAGTATTATTCAGCCTTGTGTATAGTGAGGTCTCCGTTTTGCCGACGTATTGCATTTGACATTGTGAACATGTAAGAAGATAAATTACAAACGTAGATTTACAGTTCATGCGGGATCCTATTCTAAATATCCTACCAGTGGTTGTACTACTAAATGTTGTCGTTTCATTAATGTGTGAGTGCATACTGCATTTTTTAGCATCACAGCGAAAGAAGCCATTTGGGTGTGTGGTACTCGTATTCGGTGCGTGGGAGGGATCTCTTGCACGAACAAGGAGGTTTCTCAGCGTGCGTCCCCTGCGATAGGATACTGTCGGAGGTTTGTGGAATATTCGTTGCGCGTTTTCTGACTGTTGTAGTGTGGTGAAGTGTTGGTGAATGTCACGGGGAGCAGATGAGGTGGCTGGGGAGTATGTGAGTGGGAAGTAGATGTCATGTCCATCAAGGTCCCGGTCTATTTTGTAAGAGAGGAGTTCCTGCCTTGGGATGTGTGTTGCTTTTGAAATTTGTTGTTTAACTGTTTGTTTGTCATAACCTCGTTCGAGGAAGAAGTGTTCAAGCTTCTGAAGATGGTGGGTAGTGGAATCTTCATCAGAGCAAATACGTCTTACCCGTAGGGCTTGACTATATACAATCCCTCGAAACGTATGCGGTGGGTGGCAAGATGTGGGGAGGAGGTAGGTGTGAGTGTCAGTAGGTTTTGTAAAGAGTTCCGTGTGGAGTTGAGAGTGTGTGCGCTTGACAGTTACATCAAGGAAGTGAGTTTGTGTCGGTGATGAGTCAAAGGTGAACTTTATGGTGGGGTGAATGTTGTTCATGAGTTCTTGGAGTGTTGTGAGTGTGCGTGGAGATCCATTCCATAGGAAAAATATATCATCAATGTATCGGCGCCATGTGTTTTTGAATAGTGTAAGGTGTGTTGAGGACACTATTTTCTTTTCAACATGACCCATGAATATGTTTGCGTATGTTGGTGCAATGGGTGTGCCCATTGCAGTTCCCTCCAACTGTAGGTAGTCCTGCCCATTAAACTTAAAATTATTAAGTTTAAGCACTAATTCAAGAAGTCGAATTAATTGATTCGTGGGTGGGTTTTGATTGACTCGTGTGTTGAGCGCTTCTTGACAGGCCATGATACCCTCTTGATGGGGGATATTCGTATAGAGGGAGGTGACGTCGGCCGTCACGAGGAGAGTTCTGGGAGAGAGAGGCGTGTGGTGGGTGTTAATGTGAGAAATGTGATTAAGGAAGTGTGTAGTGTCTTTAAGGAATGACGGAAGTTTTTGAGCGAATGGCCTTAAATAAAAATCAAGAAATTTTGAAATTTCGACTGTGGGACAAGAGCATCCAGAAACGATCGGGCGGCCAGGGGTATTCTTCTTATGAATTTTAGGAAGAAAATATAGGTTAGGACAGGATGGCTTTGGTGGTACAAGAGACTTTTTTGTCTCCTTATCAATATCCAGAGCCTGGGTTGCTTCCTTAACACGTTGTAAATGGTGGGTAGTGGGGTCCGAATCTAGCTTCTTATAAGTGGATTCATCAGATAGTTGCCTATTACCTTCAGCAATATAATCGCTCGTAGACATAATTACCACCGCCGAGCCTTTATCTGCTGGTTTAATTACTATATCTTTATTCAATTGGAGAGCTTTTAATGCCTTACGTTCCAGCTGAGTGAGGTTATCGCGATGTCTAGATGAGTTATATCGATTAGCATCATTAACAACTTTCGTTTCTAGATTGTCTAAAAATACACGAACATGTGGGTCTGATAGGGTTGGTGCCCATAAGTTTGGTTTCCGCAATGGGATAAATTTAGGCTCCGAACTCAGTGTGGAGTTATTATCATCCTGAGTATTGTTAGTGTTTAAATCGCCATCAGAACCAATGGTACGTGTATTCTCATTAGCATTAGCATAATGCACTTTAAGAGCCATTTTACGTCTGAGGGCGTCAACATCTTTTTTTATCGAATTAATGTCAACCTGATTTGGGGTTGGACAAAACTTTAAGCCTTTCGATAGAAGGCTTGTTTCGGCTTCCGACAGAGTGTGTTGAGATAAATTTACTATAGCAACCTTTGGTGTATCACTCTTATTTTTCGTTTGTCTATTATTTACATATGTGCGTCTACGTTTCTTATACTGTCGTTTCCTAAATCGTCTATTTTTATGCTTGTGTTCTATAGTCTCAAAAGATGCATGAGTATCATTAGTCTCGACATTTATACTGTCCGTACAGGGAATGACATTACTGATATCATTCTCTTGGGCATTCATTTTACTCTGTGCTTTTTCATCCCGACTGAGTTTGTGTAGTTTACGTTTCACTGCTTTCTTTTCAGCTATTGTACAGTTACGATTAATCGTATTAAGAGTTTGGTGGTATGTTCGCGGCGAGGTGGTTTTCCGTAGATTCTCTTTGTGTTGGGCTGTCTTCTGTAGAAGTTCTGTTCTTTTTTTCTCGACGACTTTTATCGTTAAATCCCTTAGTTGGGTGGACGCTATTCGTAGGATTGAGTTCCATTCTTCGAGAGAAGAATCGTCAATAAAGGCCGGTGTCTTCTTTAGGATGAGACCTTTAGGGATAATGTCCTTTTGTTTATATTTCTTAAGGAAATCTGCGTGGAGTTGATATCTCATAATACGTTCAAGATGATTTTGCAGCAAGTGTGCAGCGCGCGTGGATTCCTCGTTTAGAGGCGCCATTGCCGTTTTGGTTCGTCTCGTCAGCGACGTGTGCGTAGAAGAGGTGATGGTGATGGTAGTGGTGGTACAGCCGTCAAAATCCTCACTATGGATCCAGCCAAGTGGATGCGAGTGGAACCAGAAAAGTGTAAATAAGAGCAACAATTGGCTCACACTCTTTAACATGGTGGGGTAGTGTACTCGGGTGCTAATTATATAGAGGCAACAAAATGAGTACATCTGTAGACGTAGCTGTTGGTACCACGCTTTTAATTAGCTTTCGGGCAATTAGCCCTTCTTCAGATCTACATGAGTACGACAGAAACGGCAAAAAGAATAACTAAGATATTTGAACGCATATTATATACACAACAAACAATAATATATAATATATAAAGGGAACATATAATGCGATACAACTGGTATAACTAGAATATATGAACATATCCATGGGTGTAATTAAGACCCTATAGCGTCGTCGGAAAAGTCAATAAACAAAGATATATATATAGAGAGAGAGAGAAATTTAGTAAACTTACTATGAGAGCATCTGCGTGTGGTCTGTACATAAAATAAAATATATGGTTCCTTGCTTGTGGAGGTTGAGTGCATTCAGCCGTATATACATATACTACATACGGGATTTAGCCTTAGATCCATACCGTCTCTATTATATATGTGTTAAACTGTTATGGGTATATAAATGTATAGCATATCAACAGGTTAATTTATAAAGCAAAAAAGCAGATATTGCACGTGAATTTTAAAAGAAAAACTTCCGAGAGTTCGATCACATATATACATGCATATATATAATATATACAAAAAGTGCACATGAATGTGTACAATATATATAAATTATAATGTAGAATGCAACAAGGGCGACGACACGCGCTGGTCTCCCTTGCTCCGGGAGGGGATGTTGAAATGTTGAAAAGATCATCCCATCCAGTCACAAAGGAGACCCACGCGTGTCGACGCCCATGTAACTAGACATAAGAGGATAATACAATTGTTAAAACATTTTTAGATATAATGTTGAGGTTAATGAAATCTAATGACAACAACAACAAATATGGAGGTTCTAACTTTTTTTTAAAAATAATTTGCATCCATAACATAATCAGGGTTCCATATTAATACCATGGGGGTGAAGTGTTTTAAGTTTCTCAATCCAGAAGGATTCCCTACGGAGGATCATGTCATGAGATTTATTTTCAATAAGTTCAATACCTGTAATTTGTAGATTTTGAAGGGAGTGTGAGGGGAGGTTAAAGTGCTTGGCGTACGGTAATGTCTTGTGTTGCAGTGGTTTATGGTAATTACGGATCTCTGATCTAGTATTATTCAGCCTTGTGTATAGTGAGGTCTCCGTTTTGCCGACGTATTGCATTTGACATTGTGAACATGTAAGAAGATAAATTACAAACGTAGATTTACAGTTCATGCGGGATCCTATTCTAAATATCCTACCAGTGGTTGTACTACTAAATGTTGTCGTTTCATTAATGTGTGAGTGCATACTGCATTTTTTAGCATCACAGCGAAAGAAGCCATTTGGGTGTGTGGTACTCGTATTCGGTGCGTGGGAGGGATCTCTTGCACGAACAAGGAGGTTTCTCAGCGTGCGTCCCCTGCGATAGGATACTGTCGGAGGTTTGTGGAATATTCGTTGCGCGTTTTCTGACTGTTGTAGTGTGGTGAAGTGTTGGTGAATGTCACGGGGAGCAGATGAGGTGGCTGGGGAGTATGTGAGTGGGAAGTAGATGTCATGTCCATCAAGGTCCCGGTCTATTTTGTAAGAGAGGAGTTCCTGCCTTGGGATGTGTGTTGCTTTTGAAATTTGTTGTTTAACTGTTTGTTTGTCATAACCTCGTTCGAGGAAGAAGTGTTCAAGCTTCTGAAGATGGTGGGTAGTGGAATCTTCATCAGAGCAAATACGTCTTACCCGTAGGGCTTGACTATATACAATCCCTCGAAACGTATGCGGTGGGTGGCAAGATGTGGGGAGGAGGTAGGTGTGAGTGTCAGTAGGTTTTGTAAAGAGTTCCGTGTGGAGTTGAGAGTGTGTGCGCTTGACAGTTACATCAAGGAAGTGAGTTTGTGTCGGTGATGAGTCAAAGGTGAACTTTATGGTGGGGTGAATGTTGTTCATGAGTTCTTGGAGTGTTGTGAGTGTGCGTGGAGATCCATTCCATAGGAAAAATATATCATCAATGTATCGGCGCCATGTGTTTTTGAATAGTGTAAGGTGTGTTGAGGACACTATTTTCTTTTCAACATGACCCATGAATATGTTTGCGTATGTTGGTGCAATGGGTGTGCCCATTGCAGTTCCCTCCAACTGTAGGTAGTCCTGCCCATTAAACTTAAAATTATTAAGTTTAAGCACTAATTCAAGAAGTCGAATTAATTGATTCGTGGGTGGGTTTTGATTGACTCGTGTGTTGAGCGCTTCTTGACAGGCCATGATACCCTCTTGATGGGGGATATTCGTATAGAGGGAGGTGACGTCGGCCGTCACGAGGAGAGTTCTGGGAGAGAGAGGCGTGTGGTGGGTGTTAATGTGAGAAATGTGATTAAGGAAGTGTGTAGTGTCTTTAAGGAATGACGGAAGTTTTTGAGCGAATGGCCTTAAATAAAAATCAAGAAATTTTGAAATTTCGACTGTGGGACAAGAGCATCCAGAAACGATCGGGCGGCCAGGGGTATTCTTCTTATGAATTTTAGGAAGAAAATATAGGTTAGGACAGGATGGCTTTGGTGGTACAAGAGACTTTTTTGTCTCCTTATCAATATCCAGAGCCTGGGTTGCTTCCTTAACACGTTGTAAATGGTGGGTAGTGGGGTCCGAATCTAGCTTCTTATAAGTGGATTCATCAGATAGTTGCCTATTACCTTCAGCAATATAATCGCTCGTAGACATAATTACCACCGCCGAGCCTTTATCTGCTGGTTTAATTACTATATCTTTATTCAATTGGAGAGCTTTTAATGCCTTACGTTCCAGCTGAGTGAGGTTATCGCGATGTCTAGATGAGTTATATCGATTAGCATCATTAACAACTTTCGTTTCTAGATTGTCTAAAAATACACGAACATGTGGGTCTGATAGGGTTGGTGCCCATAAGTTTGGTTTCCGCAATGGGATAAATTTAGGCTCCGAACTCAGTGTGGAGTTATTATCATCCTGAGTATTGTTAGTGTTTAAATCGCCATCAGAACCAATGGTACGTGTATTCTCATTAGCATTAGCATAATGCACTTTAAGAGCCATTTTACGTCTGAGGGCGTCAACATCTTTTTTTATCGAATTAATGTCAACCTGATTTGGGGTTGGACAAAACTTTAAGCCTTTCGATAGAAGGCTTGTTTCGGCTTCCGACAGAGTGTGTTGAGATAAATTTTCTGTCGTTTCTGTCGTTTCTGTCGTACTCATGTAGATCTGAAGAAGGGCTAATTGCCCGAAAGCTAATTAAAAGCGTGGTACCAACAGCTACGTCTACAGATGTACTCATTTTGTTGCCTCTATATAATTAGCACCCGAGTACACTACCCCACCATGTTAAAGAGTGTGAGCCAATTGTTGCTCTTATTTACACTTTTCTGGTTCCACTCGCATCCACTTGGCTGGATCCATAGTGAGGATTTTGACGGCTGTACCACCACTACCATCACCATCACCTCTTCTACGCACACGTCGCTGACGAGACGAACCAAAACGGCAATGGCGCCTCTAAACGAGGAATCCACGCGCGCTGCACACTTGCTGCAAAATCATCTTGAACGTATTATGAGATATCAACTCCACGCAGATTTCCTTAAGAAATATAAACAAAAGGACATTATCCCTAAAGGTCTCATCCTAAAGAAGACACCGGCCTTTATTGACGATTCTTCTCTCGAAGAATGGAACTCAATCCTACGAATAGCGTCCACCCAACTAAGGGATTTAACGATAAAAGTCGTCGAGAAAAAAAGAACAGAACTTCTACAGAAGACAGCCCAACACAAAGAGAATCTACGGAAAACCACCTCGCCGCGAACATACCACCAAACTCTTAATACGATTAATCGTAACTGTACAATAGCTGAAAAGAAAGCAGTGAAACGTAAACTACACAAACTCAGTCGGGATGAAAAAGCACAGAGTAAAATGAATGCCCAAGAGAATGATATCAGTAATGTCATTCCCTGTACGGACAGTATAAATGTCGAGACTAATGATACTCATGCATCTTTTGAGACTATAGAACACAAGCATAAAAATAGACGATTTAGGAAACGACAGTATAAGAAACGTAGACGCACATATGTAAATAATAGACAAACGAAAAATAAGAGTGATACACCAAAGGTTGCTATAGTAAATTTATCTCAACACACTCTGTCGGAAGCCGAAACAAGCCTTCTATCGAAAGGCTTAAAGTTTTGTCCAACCCCAAATCAGGTTGACATTAATTCGATAAAAAAAGATGTTGACGCCCTCAGACGTAAAATGGCTCTTAAAGTGCATTATGCTAATGCTAATGAGAATACACGTACCATTGGTTCTGATGGCGATTTAAACACTAACAATACTCAGGATGATAATAACTCCACACTGAGTTCGGAGCCTAAATTTATCCCATTGCGGAAACCAAACTTATGGGCACCAACCCTATCAGACCCACATGTTCGTGTATTTTTAGACAATCTAGAAACGAAAGTTGTTAATGATGCTAATCGATATAACTCATCTAGACATCGCGATAACCTCACTCAGCTGGAACGTAAGGCATTAAAAGCTCTCCAATTGAATAAAGATATAGTAATTAAACCAGCAGATAAAGGCTCGGCGGTGGTAATTATGTCTACGAGCGATTATATTGCTGAAGGTAATAGGCAACTATCTGATGAATCCACTTATAAGAAGCTAGATTCGGACCCCACTACCCACCATTTACAACGTGTTAAGGAAGCAACCCAGGCTCTGGATATTGATAAGGAGACAAAAAAGTCTCTTGTACCACCAAAGCCATCCTGTCCTAACCTATATTTTCTTCCTAAAATTCATAAGAAGAATACCCCTGGCCGCCCAATCGTTTCTGGATGCTCTTGTCCCACAGTCGAAATTTCAAAATTTCTTGATTTTTATTTAAGGCCATTCGCTCAAAAACTTCCGTCATTCCTTAAAGACACTACACACTTCCTTAATCACATTTCTCACATTAACACACACCACACGCCTCTCTCTCCCAGAACTCTCCTCGTGACGGCCGACGTCACCTCCCTCTATACGAATATCCCCCATCAAGAGGGTATCATGGCCTGTCAAGAAGCGCTCAACACACGAGTCAATCAAAACCCACCCACGAATCAATTAATTCGACTTCTTGAATTAGTGCTTAAACTTAATAATTTTAAGTTTAATGGGCAGGACTACCTACAGTTGGAGGGAACTGCAATGGGCACACCCATTGCACCAACATACGCAAACATATTCATGGGTCATGTTGAAAAGAAAATAGTGTCCTCAACACACCTTACACTATTCAAAAACACATGGCGCCGATACATTGATGATATATTTTTCCTATGGAATGGATCTCCACGCACACTCACAACACTCCAAGAACTCATGAACAACATTCACCCCACCATAAAGTTCACCTTTGACTCATCACCGACACAAACTCACTTCCTTGATGTAACTGTCAAGCGCACACACTCTCAACTCCACACGGAACTCTTTACAAAACCTACTGACACTCACACCTACCTCCTCCCCACATCTTGCCACCCACCGCATACGTTTCGAGGGATTGTATATAGTCAAGCCCTACGGGTAAGACGTATTTGCTCTGATGAAGATTCCACTACCCACCATCTTCAGAAGCTTGAACACTTCTTCCTCGAACGAGGTTATGACAAACAAACAGTTAAACAACAAATTTCAAAAGCAACACACATCCCAAGGCAGGAACTCCTCTCTTACAAAATAGACCGGGACCTTGATGGACATGACATCTACTTCCCACTCACATACTCCCCAGCCACCTCATCTGCTCCCCGTGACATTCACCAACACTTCACCACACTACAACAGTCAGAAAACGCGCAACGAATATTCCACAAACCTCCGACAGTATCCTATCGCAGGGGACGCACGCTGAGAAACCTCCTTGTTCGTGCAAGAGATCCCTCCCACGCACCGAATACGAGTACCACACACCCAAATGGCTTCTTTCGCTGTGATGCTAAAAAATGCAGTATGCACTCACACATTAATGAAACGACAACATTTAGTAGTACAACCACTGGTAGGATATTTAGAATAGGATCCCGCATGAACTGTAAATCTACGTTTGTAATTTATCTTCTTACATGTTCACAATGTCAAATGCAATACGTCGGCAAAACGGAGACCTCACTATACACAAGGCTGAATAATACTAGATCAGAGATCCGTAATTACCATAAACCACTGCAACACAAGACATTACCGTACGCCAAGCACTTTAACCTCCCCTCACACTCCCTTCAAAATCTACAAATTACAGGTATTGAACTTATTGAAAATAAATCTCATGACATGATCCTCCGTAGGGAATCCTTCTGGATTGAGAAACTTAAAACACTTCACCCCCATGGTATTAATATGGAACCCTGATTATGTTATGGATGCAAATTATTTTAAAAAAAAAGTTAGAACCTCCATATTTGTTGTTGTTGTCATTAGATTTCATTAACCTCAACATTATATCTAAAAATGTTTTAACAATTGTATTATCCTCTTATGTCTAGTTACATGGGCGTCGACACGCGTGGGTCTCCTTTGTGACTGGATGGGATGATCTTTTCAACATTTCAACATCCCCTCCCGGAGCAAGGGAGACCAGCGCGTGTCGTCGCCCTTGTTGCATTCTACATTATAATTTATATATATTGTACACATTCATGTGCACTTTTTGTATATATTATATATATGCATGTATATATGTGATCGAACTCTCGGAAGTTTTTCTTTTAAAATTCACGTGCAATATCTGCTTTTTTGCTTTATAAATTAACCTGTTGATATGTTATACATTTATATACCCATAACAGTTTAACACATATATAATAGAGACGGTATGGATCTAAGGCTAAATCCCGTATGTAGTATATGTATATACGGCTGAATGCACTCAACCTCCACAAGCAAGGAACCATATATTTTATTTTATGTACAGACCACACGCAGATGCTCTCATAGTAAGTTTACTAAATTTCTCTCTCTCTCTATATATATATCTTTGTTTATTGACTTTTCCGACGACGCTATAGGGTCTTAATTACACCCATGGATATGTTCATATATTCTAGTTATACCAGTTGTATCGCATTATATGTTCCCTTTATATATTATATATTATTGTTTGTTGTGTATATAATATGCGTTCAAATATCTTAGTTATTCTTTTTGCCGTTTCTGTCGTACTCATGTAGATCTGAAGAAGGGCTAATTGCCCGAAAGCTAATTAAAAGCGTGGTACCAACAGCTACGTCTACAGATGTACTCATTTTGTTGCCTCTATATATATATATATATATATATAAAACATCAATTCAATTCAATTCAACAATAACACTTACAAATAATAGAGAACATTCATTATATCAATTTCAAAGTACACAAAAAGTACAACAAAATGAAATGTAAAATACCAGTCTCGTGTGAAAAGCATGAAGGGCTGGTGGGAGATATAGTGCTGAATTAAATATTTCTTTAGCTTTGTTTTAAATGTTAAAATACTTGGGGCATTTTTAATATTGTCATCCAGTGGGTTGCAAAACATTGGGCCAGTATAAACAAAACTATTTTGAGCTTGTATTATTCGTAATAATGGTAAATGATATTCATTGGACCGGCGAGTAGGGTAATTAAGGACATGATCATTTCTAACTAAGAATTATTGAATATTTTAGGTTGTTCATTATTCTTAAAATTAAACATTAATTGACCTAGCTGATGAAGGTATAAATCTTTGACTTTAAGTATATTATTATTGAAAAATAATTCATCCGTATGAGCACAAAATTGTAAATTAATTATTATTCTCAATGATTTTTTTCTGTAATAACAATTTATCAAGCAAATATTGGTGTGTATTTCCCCATATTAGTATACCATAGTCGCTTACAATGTCGCTTGCAAACTGTGTCCGAAAGTTAACAAAAGAGCCATATATCTGGCTCCAAATAATCAGAGAGGCTTCATAATAATAGATTCCCCTACTGACAGACTGATATTAGCACAATGAGAGGCAGTGGAGCAAGGGCAGAATGAGCAGTGCCCCTAATTCATAACAGGAAGGAGGACAATTTTTTTCATTTTTTTCCAAAGCTCGCTCGCTACGCTCGCTCGGATTTACTATTGCCTTCTCATCCTACTAGGAAAATCGCTGCTATTCAAAATATCTTCAATATTTTGCTCGCTCGCAAGTTAATAATCACACCATTACACTCAACTGCAAAGTATTTTTTATCTAGAACCATGTTAAGACATAAACAATAATGTGTCGAAAATGATCCTCGATAGTGTATAAATCAGCAGGTAGCGGTATAGAGGATTTCCGCCTTGTTTTCACCCTTTGTAGGTGCCCCTTTTTCCCTAAAAGTGCCCCCTTTTGTTGGACCCCCCCCCCCCCCCACTTTGAAAGACGCTCCACCGCCCCTTGTCCAGGGTGTGAATGCTTTATTATTTATTCATGAGGAATTCCACTAGTTATGATAGTGGAATTCATCATGAATAAATAATAAAGCATTCAAACCCTGGCCATTGTCCAGGACCATTGTCTGGGTGTTAAGCACACGCTCCCATACACACCAGTTGACCCCTGTGCAAAGTTCAATTTTTGTACAGAGGGTTGAAAATAAAGCAAAATCTGAACCCTAACTTCAAAATTAATCTTGAATTTAATGAAACTGATTTATGCTTTCATTTTTAAATTACCTCCAACAAAATTTTACACTCTTCAGCTATTGCTCATATCAATGTCAGTGTTATCTGATATGGAGCCAGGTAATGGGGACATTTGGATGACGTATAGCAATGCGAATGTCCCCATAACCATATATATATGGGGACATTCGCATTGTTATACGTAATCCTAATGTCCCCATAGCCGGGCTCCATGTCCCCGTAACCGGGTTGTTTTCAACCTACGGAATAAATCGCATTTATATAATGTAAATCTGTTTGTAAATATATACATTGCATATATATTGGTTTTAAGATCTTTGCTTTAAACTCATGTTAGCATTAATCACCAGATAAATTGAGAAATCTTCCAAATGAAAACTGAATATTGGTGCTATAAAATCATCTATGTCCTGACAACTGTCTTCATTATTGCTATCTCGTTTAGTTTGAATATCTTCTCTTATTTCTCAAAATATCTAACGTCATGTACGTGTGATACCAACAAAAAACAAAAGAATTACATAATTGTCTACATTCTGTGTATATATCTATAAACATCATGAATTTGCATACATACATACAAAATACCTCTTTAGGTTACTCACGTAATGACTGAATGAATCATCAACTCTGTGCATATGATTTCTACTTTTTCCAGGAATAAATCCAAATCATTCATCCAAAACGGGGAGATTTTTTGAAATGCCAAATTACATTCAGCAAATCTTATTTCAATTAGTTAATTATGAATTATATAAACTTATTTAATTAATAAATTATCAAAACTTATCTATATTTAATATAAACCCTTTGTCAGCCAATTTGAGCAATTAAATGTGTTCTTTGTAACACTTGTCACATCAGCTCCTTATCTTTATCTGACAGACTTACACCATAATAATTAACTCAGCATGGGAAATTTAAATAACTTTGCTTTATTCTCATACATACCTCACAAGTGAAATTGCTCTTGTCAATTAATTAATTATTTCACCTCAAAATCAAATCATTGCAGTTGTGTATGTGTACAAATAATATTTCAAACAACATATATCTGAAATAAGTACCGTATTATTCTTGTTCTATCATAATCTTTAAATACATAAAATCAGTCAATTCTGAATGAACATTTTACCTTATTACACGGGCCGCGGAGAGTTTTCGAAGAGGGGGGGGGGGGGGGGGGGGCTGATTTGATTTTACTCATTTATGTCAATTTTCAAACCTTTTTTCCGATCTTTTATACGTGTCTACTCAAAATAGTGGGGCGGTTCCGTTGCCCATGCATTATCTATTCATTTAAAGCTGTTTAAAAAATACCCTGCTGCCATGCACTGAATCTAGGCGTAACTTTTATAATTGATATACATTTACCGTACATTAAACTGTGCATACACTTTCTATTTGAAATTTCAACATTAGAAACAAATACCGGTATATTCTTTTTGACTCAAACATTACTTACTTCTCTGGCGGAATAGAACCAGCAACTGTTGAAGATAAATGATCCACTCACGGAGTAATTTTTCTGCAGAAACACTAAGAAAATGACGGACAAACATGTCCGCTTCGCACGTTAGGACGTAATGCAATTAGATCCAGTCGTTTTCCGGGATTATGTGCATATAGAGGGATAACTACTAGTTCATATCAGTCTCATTATAGAGCAGCAGTAACTGTTGGTTCCAGTTAGATTTTATGGGGACTTTATTAGTGGCGCAAGAAACCTTGTATAACCACTGCAGCTATGACCAGGTTTGTGGTTATGGCCCAGTCCCAATGTCGGCGATCTGTCGGGGATTAGTTTTGGCCGGGGGTCGTCGTAGAAAATAAAGAATCCTTGAACAATCCTAGCAATAATCCTAATAAAAGTGGAGAAGTCACATTGTCCGAGATTTTTTCAAGGATTTTGACCCGGTTTTGTCGGAAAATCGTGGGACTAGCCTCCGATCGCCTCCGATTGCATCGGAGGGGATTGGATACGATATCTGCGAGCGTCTTTTCTTTTAATTTTTTTTCCCCCCTGGGTATATCTGGGGGAAAAGGAGGGTTTCTTGACATCGGTCATCTGTATTTCTCCCTGTACACTGTAGCGTGCTATCCCTCATCCACACAGAATCTTGCGACTAGTCTCAGATTATTCGGAGGGCGCCTCCGATTAATCGAAGGCCATCGTAGGTAATCGGAGATTATGTCTGGGATGGCCAAAATGGGTGAAAAATCTTACGAGCAATCTTCAAATTTTAAGTTCAAAGTTGGGGACCGCGACGGGTGTGGCGATGCCTAAGAAATCTGCGACAAGCCGCAGGCGTCCGGAGAGCGCCTCCGACGGGTGCAAAATCGTGAGATCTGTCTCAAGATTTTGTTAAAATTTCCCGGGTTTTACCCATCGCCGACGCATCGCAACTGATTTGTGACTGGCCCATTAGTCATAGTTGCAGCCCCTGTACATAGAAAACAATGCTGAAAAACACACGTTAATATTTTCAGGAAGTCAAGGGTATTGTATGAACGAGTCAAGATATAAGTTTGAAAGGTGCCATCGCTAGCACTTATTTTTTCATGATTGTTTTATTTCTCATTTTTAACACATGGGCCTATGGGGAAATAATTACAGGTGTGTGCCTGTTAATGTCTGCCTAATCTTAGCAATCTAATTTTCGGCACATTCAAGTTTCTAACAAATTAATGGTATCTTTGAAACCTCGAATAATCATGAAGAAGACATCTTTAAAGACCAAGTCCACCCTAACAAAAAGATTATTTGAATAAATAGATAAAAATCCAACAAGCATAACACTGAAAATTTCATCAAAATAGTATGTAAAATAAGAAAGTTATGGTATTTTAAATTTTCGCTTAATTTTTCAAAACAGTTATATGCACATCCTGCTCAGTATGGAAACGAGGGAACCAGTGACGTCACCCACTCACTATTTCTTTTGTATTTTATTATGTGAAATATAGAATGTTTTAATTTCTGCAGATTTCACAATTAGGAAGCTCTCACTGAATTGCGTATATGTTGTAACAATGGCAATTACACATGTTCAGCGAGGAATCAAAGCTTGTTTCACATTATAACAAGGACAAATTAAAATATTTCGTGTTTCATGTAATAAAATACAAAAGAAATAGTGAGTGGGTGACGTCACTGGTCCCCTCATTTGCATACTGAGCAGGATGTGCATATAACTGTTTTGCGAAATTAAGCAAAACTTTAGAATACCGTAACTTTCTTATTTTACATCCTATTTTGATGAAATTTTCAGTGTTATGCTTGTTGGATTTTTCTTTATTTATTCAAATCAACTTTTTGTTAGGGTGGACTTGGCCTTTAATGAATCAAAACTACTATATTGAATTCCTTGTACTTACTAAAACATCGGTCTGAAACATTCCTAGCCTTGACAGTAGGAGTGAGACGTCTCCACTAAATGAATGTATAATAGAAAAGATCATATTTATGTTGACATAAATCGACGTACCTCTGTGCACATCCAACTAAACAGTTGCTTCCAAATGGAATATTTCCCGATCAGTGCGTATGGATTGTTCCACGACAAAACAGGGACTGCGGAGCCGGTAAAACAGTAAACACGTGCAAACGTATATGGCAATGTAAAAATGTGGTTATACACGTACACGCAGCCCCCCACTCAGCCCCTCCACTTTCCAAGACGTTCCGCGGCCCCTGCAAAACGCCGAAAATGGCTGCCAGCTAATTTTTTTAGGAGGAGTTCATCGTGTGTTTTGAATAATACTAGTCAATTACAAAATCAGGACGTTTATTCCCGATCAAAGCGCTGAAACAATTATTGAGAAATGGCGTCTGAGAAAATAAGCGTTGCTCCCTTGAGCATTATTTGACGTATAGTAGCTTATGATGTGATCTACGCTTTCCTACAACGTATGGATAATTATCACTGACCATTGGAAAATACGAAATTTAAAGAGAAGTTTGAGATCTCAGGGGAAAGTTGAAAAGGAATTTTAGAGCTTCTTATTTGTTTTTAATGTGAGTCTGGAAGAACATCATAGCAGATGATCCCCTCAAGAGGATTGTTGTTTATTAAATGCCCTCATATTTGAAAATAACTGAAATGTTAAGGCCGAACATTCAGCTCGATAACACAAGCGTTGCTGGATACCCCGACATCGGATCGCACCATCAAATGCAATGTCGCCGACGCCTATAAAATTTAACAAATCGCCGAGGTATCGGTACCGCCGATTTTTATCTGAACCAAGCTGGATACTCCCCTTGTTATGATTGCGGCTTTTTGAGGTATATTCTCGTACGCCTCCATGCTTGAACTCGTCAATTATAAGGCTTGTACTCTGGACTGTAACCCATAAGTTCCTATTATTACATTTATTGTTAACGAGTCTTTTAAGAGTGGGTGTTTTCCTGACCAGTTTAAGCATGCTAGTATTTCCCCCAAACTCAAAGGTATAAAGAGTGATCCTGAAGACTTAAAGAACTATCGGCCTATTGCTAACCTGAAGTTTTTTGCTAAAATTTTAGAGAAGTTGGCAGCATTGCAATTACAGAAATATCTAAGTACTTCCAATCTTCATGCCCGATCACAGTCAGGATATAGGTCATTTCATAGTGTTGAAACTGCTTTATTACGTGTAACTAATGATATTTTAACTTCTCTAGACAAAGGCGAAGAAGTTATTATAGTCCTCTTAGATTTTTCATCTGCATTTGATACTATCAGCCATGATACCATGTTAAAACGGGCGTCACGAAGATTTGGTATATGTGGTAAAGCACATGACTGGATTAAATCGTACTTAACAGGGCGAACTCATACTGTAGCTATTGGTAAAGATACATCCACACCACATCAACTATCCCAAGGAGTTCCGCAAGGATCTGTAATGGGACCCCTTTTGTTTACTATGTACACGTCTCCATTAGAATCCCTTATTGAGAGACACGGTGTACATAAGATGTTTTATGCCGATGATACTCAGTTATATATATCATTTAAACAATCTGATATTGATGATGTATTTTTGAAAATATCAGAGTGCATGAAAACTATCAAAGAGTGGTCATGGGAAAATGGTCTTAAGCTAAATAGTAGCAAGACGGAATTTCTTCACATTACTTCTCGTTATAGATCTACGATTCCCATATCTTCAATAGACCTGGATGGCACAATCGTTCAAGCAACTGAAACTTGTAGAAATTTAGGTGTAATTTTTGATAATAAGTTTAAACTAGACAATTTTGTTAGAAAGAAATGCCGATCTGCATCATTTGCTCTTCATAGAATTGGAAGAATCCGCTCTTTTATAGACAAAAACACAGCAGAACGTTTAGTTCATGCTTTTGTAATGTGTCATATAGATTACTGCAATAGTTTACTGCAAGGGTTACCAGTTCGGCAAATACAAAGATTACAAATTATCCAAAACTCGGCTGCTCGGTTAGTGTCCTGCTCCAAAAAACACCAATCAATATCTTCTATCCGACAGAATTTACACTGGCTGCCAGTCCATACCCGTATAACTTTCAAGATATTGTTACTTGCTTATCAATGCTTTCATAACCTAGCCCCATCATATCTAACTGAATTACTTAACTTATACAAACCTGAAAGAAATTTACGTTCTCGTAAGCAACACTTTTTTGTTGTGTGCCAACAGCCCAAACAAAAACTTTACGGTGAGCGTAGTTTTGCCTATGCTGCCCCATTTCTATGGAATGCTCTTCCAGCGGCTTTTGCTAAACAGTCGGGTAACGTCGCGTCGCGTTGGTAGAAATTTTCGAACATTTTTCACGAAGGTGTCTTCAAGGGGACAAATTGAAAAAGAGTCCATCTCAGTATGATTTTTCCCGTTTTCAGGCTAAAAACGACAAACAAGGGAATAAAGAAAACAATAGAAGGATAATGCAAAGAAAAACATGAACTATAAAGAGAGAATAGAAGGGTAGGAAGGATGGAAGAAAATATGATGAAAGGAAACAAAGAATACAACAAAAAGAAAGTTGGAAAGTAAAAATAAGTGGATAAAAACAAAGTATAAAGAAAGATAGAGACATAAATGATAGAAGGATAAAGATATTAAGAGTAACATAAGGATAGATAGAAGTGAAGATGATAATTTGAATAAAGGAATAACTTAACGAAAGAAAGCTGAAAGGAACACAAAATGATAGGATAAAAGCAAAGAATGTTTTAAGGAAAGTAAGTAAAGATGGGAAGCAGAAAATGATTTTAAAAAGAATAATATGAAAGATAGAGAGAGAAATGATAGGATAAAAAAGATTAACGTGAGGAAGGTGGGGAGAAAATGATAACAGGAAACAAAGAATATCATAACTTATATAAAGAAAGACAGAGAGAGAAATGATAGAAGGATAAAGATTAACGTGAGGAAGGTGGGGGAGAAAATGATAACAGGAAACAAAGAATATCATAACGAGAGGAAGGATGGAAAGATAATTGATAGAAGGATAAAAGCAATAAATGACAAAGCGAGAGATAGAGAGAAAAATGATAAAAAGATAAATATAAACATGAAGAAAGGTGGAAGAGGATGATAAAAGGGAACAAAGAATAACAAAGTGAAGATGGAAAGCAATAAAAAAAAGAGGATAAAAAGAATAAATATAAACAGTAACATTATGAAAGATGGAAAGCAAAATGATAAAAGCAATAAAAGAATACGTAATGAAAGGAAAGGTGGAAAGAAAAAATTAATAAAAGGATTAAAAACAACTGAATTAGTAATTACGCGATGCGTAATATGTCCCCGCCAGAAGTGTAGATCTGTGGAATGGCTGTTAATTTATGTAATTTCTGATAGAACCTTGAAGATAAATGTGAGAAATGAATTATCAAATTAATGTTTTATGATTATAAATGCATTTTCTGTTGATTTTGAATAAATTACAATAAATTTGCATAATTAATTAATTTCAAAATTATGTGTAGAGGTTTGACAGCCCCTACCCAGCCCTATCAGATAAAACAATCAGATTCAAAATACGGTGTGAAATAGAGGAGAAGTAGCATTTTTCGTCGATTTTGAATAAATTTGCATGAATTTGCATAATTGATGAATTTCATGATTTTTTGTAGAAGTTTGGAAGCCCCCACTCAGCCCTATCAGATAAAACAGTCAGAATCAAAATCGGCCAAGAAATTACGGAGAAGTAGCATTTTCTAACTTTTTGAGCACACACGGACGGACGGACACACGGACGGACGGACGGACGGACACACACACGCACACACGAACGGAGTTCGTTTCATGTTACTGTTTTTATTTTTTTTTTTATCCTCCTTTTTTTATTGCTTTCCATCTTCACTTTGTTATTCTTTGTTCCCTTTTATCATCTACTCTTCCACCTTTCTTCATGTTTATATTTATCTTTTTATCATTTTTCTCTCTATATCTCTCGCTTTGTCATTTCTTGCTTTTATCCTTCTATCAATTATCTTTCCATCCTTCCTCTCGTTATGATATTCTTTGTTTCCTGTTATTATTTTCTCCCCCACCTTCTTCACGTTAATCTTTATCCTTCTATCATTTCTCTCTCTGTCTTTCTTTATATAAGTTAAACTTTTTTTATCCTATCATTTCTCTCTCTATCTTTCATATTATTCTTTTTAAAATCATTTTCTGCTTTCCATCGTTACTTACTTTCCTAAAATCATTCTTTGCTTTTATCCTATCATTTTGTTTTCCTTTCATCTTTTCTTTCGTTATTCCTTTATTCAAATTATCATCTTCTCTTCTATATTTCCTTATGTTACTCTTAATATCTTTATCCTTCTATCATTTATGTCTCTATCTTTCTTTATGTTATTCTTTGTTTTTATCCACTTACTTTTACTTTCCAACTTTCCTTTTGTTGTATTCTTTGTTTCCTTTCATCATATTTTCTTCCATCCTTCCTACCCTTCTATTCTCTCTTTATAGTTCATGTTTTTCTTTGCATTATCCTTCTATTGTTTTCTTTATTCCCTTGTTTGTCGTTTTTAGCCTGAAAACGGGAAAAATAATACTGAGATGGACTCTTTTTCAATTTGTCCCCTTGAAGACACCTTCGTGAAAAATGTTCGAAAATTTCTACCAACGCGACGCGACGTTACCCGACTGTTTAGCAAAAGCCCTTCCAGCTTCCCTTAGGTCTATTAATTCATTAGAACACTTTAAATCTGCCCTGAAGACCTATCTTTTTAAAGCTTCTTGTTAATCCCTGAACCTTGTATAGTGACTCTCTATCTATCATTTCTTACTCTCTAAGCGCATAGAGACATGCTCCGCAAAGTGTTATGCGCTATATTAAGAATTTTTAATTATTAAATGAAATGAAAATATGAAAATGTACCTATTTACCAAACAGCTGTTTGTCAAAATTCAAAATGAAATACAATGAATTTTCAAATTATAATCTCAATTTAGCAGTTACTGTAACGTGGTTTTGCCAGTTTAATTTAAAAGAGAGATTTCAGCCAATGGATATGATGGTTGAATACTTCCATGCATGGATGATTTGTTTGTACTGGGTTGTTACTCATGACTCATAATGGCATAGCAATGCTAAATGTGATCTGTACAAAATCAGTATGAAATCAATGTTTAAGATATCCACAGATTGCCAGTTTGCTTACTCACTATCCGTAGGCCTATCCCATTCTCAATTTTGGAACAATGTCTACCCGATCCATGCAAGCATAGTGATTTAACCCATCTATTGGAACCGGGTAGTCAACGGGTTAACTTTCCATTCAATTTGTACCACAAAAAAGCTCTTATAATAATAATAATTAATAATAATATCATAATGTAAAGGTCACATGGTAAATGCACTGGCATTTGTTGCAGGTGGATATTTTTTCCCCACCTTCTATAGATATTCATTAAAATAGTTCCATTTTGCCAAGACGGTTCTTATAGCCTGTTCAGACTATCTCAACACAGGACATCCGTAGTGGGAGAGGGACAGATGTTAAAATCTTGTCCAAGGATGTAATCACCCAGTAAGGATTGAACCCAGGACCTCACGTATTTGATGTTAAAGTGACAGTAAATTGAAGCTCCTAATGGCGTCATCTTTCAACAGGATTTGATAAGTGTCTGTGCCTCTAATTTTCCCACCATGCCCAATTCTAGTTTGTGGAAGCTTAGAATGTATCTGTAGGTAATTTTTCACATGTGCAACGTCAAAGATAATAGTTTTAAATATGAAATGTACTTATTTACCAAACAGCTGTTTGTCGAAATTCAAAATAAAATGCAATTAATTTTCAAATTATAATCTCAATTTAGAAATTTTAAAAGAGATATTTCAGCCTATGGATAATTATGATGGTTGAATACTTCCATGGGTGATTTGTTTGTACTGGGTTGTTACTCATGTGATCTGTACAAAATCAGTATGAAATCAATGCTTAAGATATCCACAGATTGCCAGTTTGGTTACTCACTATTATCTTCGTATCCCTTTCTCAATTTTGGAACAATGTCTACCAGTATTTGTGAAGACCCGATCCATGCAAGCATGATGCTTTATCCCACTGCCTACTGGAACCGGGTGGTTTCTGTGTTTAGCATATGGGAATATAAGAAGTCAGTAGTTCACCGGTTAATTTTCCATTCAATTCGTACCACAAAAAAAATATCTTATGGGTTAAATTCCAGAGTACAAACCTAACAATTGGCGAGTTCAAGCATGGAGGCGTACTTGTACCTCAAAGGGCTGCAATCATAAACGGGGGAGGATCCAGGGTCAATTGCATATTAGCCCCTAAGTACACAATACAAAAAAGTTGCCTCCTTAACTGTGTACTTTTCCGGCTCTGTGTCCCCTCTTTTACAAAATCCTGGATCCTCCCCTGATAAAACAAACCTTTTCTCTATGCTTCATAGATATGATTCTACATGCATCTCCAGACACCCGAACTAAGCTGTGGGTAGGTAGGGGAAGACACAAGTTGTTTCCTCATTGGCAACAGCAAGAGATAACATTTCTATTTAGAATGTAATGAGATTTTACCTTCAATGCAAATACTACTCATTGAACATATATATGTTATTCAGGTATATGTGTACAGGTAACCACACTAGCAAACTGTTAAAAGAATACCTGTATGTAGTTAAACTGATTTATTCCTTTTGTTTTTGCTTCCAAGCTTTATTTTAACACTGTATTGATCTAAATATTTAATCACACATGTATCCCAGATGATAATTGCAAATATGGCTTTTTTAATAACACAACCTGTATGAAACAAAATTACATTCCTGAATCAATAACTGATAAAATGAAAATGTGAAATTTTCTACACAGAGCAAACGTGATAGTGGCTTGCAAGATACGTCACGGAGTTGCCAATTTGTGTTTGATTGATTTCAACTTCCAAAACTTTCTTATTTGTTTTCCCTCAAACTATCACTAATCTGTTACTCTCTCTGTTCGGCTATTATCAAAAGCAACTGAATACCAGGGTAGACTTTCCTTTAAAGTGAACACAAGACAACACAAAGAAAAACAAACAAAATCAGCAAAATTATCTTTAAAAGACATCTGTACAAGCAGAATGTATTTATTGTTTGATTTTTTTTTACTTCGCATTATTGACATGGTCACTTGCAACAATGCGTGAAGTGAAACAATCCTTCATCGTAATCAAATAACAAGACATTCATAACTAATCCCATTCAATAACATCTTCCATCCCCACCATGACTTTTGCTTGAGTTTTTAGAAAAATTTGTCTAACCGATATCAAAGTCATTAAAGGTTGACTAAATTAGAGTGAAAATGGGTGCTGTTTCCATGTATTGTTTTGCCTTCTAATCACGAATCTGGCAATCGATTGTCCAAATTATGTCTCGTTTTGGCGAAAAAGGGGGAAAAGTAGAAGTTTTGGAACCGTTCCTTAAAACTCGTGAGCTGATTGGCTAATTGAGGTCACACCTCCAAGTGACGTATGAAGAGTAAGAGGCACAAGATCTCCAGGCTGCAGCATATAACATTGTACACACAATGCGGTATTTGACCCTCTGTTGAACGGATAATTTATGAAAAAAGGAAATTAATCAATATAGTATTCGGAGTGAATAATTATTATCAATATATTTTTTCTACAAGATCAGCAAACACTTTTGCCCAAATATACAACTCTTGTTTTGTTTTTTAACTTTTATTTGAACAATGTTCTATCTGAGCTTGCAGAACGAAAGTTTTGCATTGGTCTTAAACGCATGCACAGCCGTTTTATGCGTCAGCATGTACTACACATCTTTAGTACGGCAGTTACTATGTTCCCCTCGTACTTAGCGACTGGTGAACGTTTTTGTTTTGCTTATTTCACTTTCGGCTTTTCTCCCCCCTTTGCTTTACATACTACGATAGTACTGACTTAGATTAACTGACTTAGAGTAACTGAAATAAAGAGATGCAAAGTGACCGCGTTTCCGAGTTCAGGCCCGTAACTAGGATTTTTGCGGGGGGGTTCAACATTGGAAAAAGCGGACCTTTCTGAGGGAGCGAAGCGACTAAGTAGGGTGGGGGGGGGGGGGGGGGGGGTCAGGGGCGTGCCCCTCCCAAGGGTACGGGCACGAGCGTGGTCAGAATTATTTGACATGGGGTCGGTCTAATGTGAAGCCCGAACATATACTACCACTTTGTAGGATTTCAAATACTGCGAGCGAGCAAAGCGAGCGAGAGAAAAATACAAATGTACTTTTAAAGTGCAAATAATCTATGCAAATAATCTATGCAAATGATCTATGTTCCCTCTATAGGCAAATTTATGACCGGAGAATATCTTGCCCTTCATTTCAAACTGGCAAATGGTCATAAATCAATAATTCAAGTGGATTATTATTGAAAATGTAAATTCATTTGCAGTTCGTTTGAAGCATTCTTCACCGATATATATGGGTTAATGTTTGTTTCAGGGATCAATCAATATTTTGGAACATTTCCACCTTTTTTTCTTTCAGGAGAAATTTGAATTGGCACTTTAAAACGGGATCAAACATTGGATATTGGTCAAAGCGTTTAAGTGATGACCCGTTTGGTGAAGAATTCTTCATTTACAAAGAATTAATTTTTGTCAAGAAATGCTTGTCACAATGTATGTTAATCAAGTAAATCTAGAGGTATGAAAACGCCAAAATTGCGTTTTTCTTGGATCAATTTGAACGAAAGATCTTCAATTTTATTATAAGTCTGTTCTACTCTGGAAAACAGGCAATCTTCTGTTCGATCAAAACCAAATTCGTCTCGAGTCATAGTAGTAAATTTGTGAAATTTAAAGGAGCCATGTGGTGAAAATGGATTGAAATTGTCAAAACCCACTATGATTTATAATTTATATTCATTTGCCAGTTTGAAATGAAGGGCAAGATATTCTCCGGTCATAAATTTGCCTATAGAGGGAACATAGATCATTTGCATAGATTATTTGCATAGATTATTTGCATAGATTATTTGCATAGATTTGCATTCTTCAGTCCCAGACATGTACTTGTGTGTATTTGGGTGTATACACACAATTGTGTGGGCTGATAGGTCTTAATACATGTATGTGTATTGCACTTTCTCTACACTGTTATCATTGACCATCAAGCTGAGCAGTCAACGATTTAGCAGCATGAGCTGATGAGTTTGAATCTGTTTTAATCCTGGCAATCCTTTGCAATATCGACATTACTTCTAAAGATTTAAAGAAGGCATAGAGTTTTTACTGTCACAGCAAGAGTCAATGAGAATGACTTAAACCAGCCATATACGAGACATAACGTCATACAAAGATCTATGAATCAAGGATAAGCCTGTAAAACCTATGTTTCTTGTAGTACATCGTGAAAGGACAAATAAAGTACAGAAACATTTCTCATCTTATGGATTTAGTCATTCTCATTGACTCTTGCTGTGACATGGAGGTTCCACCGAGACCTATCTTTTTAAAGCTTCTTGTTAATCCCTGAACCTTGTATAGTGACTCTCTATCTATCATTTCTTACTCTCTAAGCGCATAGAGACATGCTCCGCAAAGTGTTATGCGCTATATTAAGAATTTTTAATTATTAAATGAAATGAAAATATGAAAATGTACCTATTTACCAAACAGCTGTTTGTCAAAATTCAAAATGAAATACAATGAATTTTCAAATTATAATCTCAATTTAGCAGTTACTGTAACGTGGTTTTGCCAGTTTAATTTAAAAGAGAGATTTCAGCCAATAGATATAATGGTTGAATACTTCCATGCATGGATGATTTGTTTGTACTGGGTTGTTACGCATGACTCATAATGGCACAGCAATGCTAAATGTGATCTGTACAAAATCAGTATGAAATCAATGTTTAAGATATCCACAGATTGCCAGTTTGGTTACTCACTATTATGTCCGTAGGCCTATCCCATTCTCAATTTTGGAACAATGTCTACCCGATCCATGCAAGCATAGTGATTTAACCCATCTATTGGAACCGGGTAGTCAACGGGTTAACTTTCCATTCAATTTGTACCACAAAAAAGCTCTTATAATAATAATAATTAATAATAATATCATAATGTAAAGGTCACATGGTAAATGCACTGGCATTTGTTGCAGGTGGATATTTTTTCCCCACCTTCTATAGATATTCATTAAAATAGTTCCATTTTGCCAAGACGGTTCTTATAGCCTGTTCAGACTATCTCAACACAGGACATCCGTAGTGGGAGAGGGACAGATGTTAAAATCTTGTCCAAGGATGTAATCACCCAGTAAGGATTGAACCCAGGACCTCACGTATTTGATGTTAAAGTGACAGTAAATTGAAGCTCCTAATGGCGTCATCTTTCAACAGGATTTGATAAGTGTCTGTGCCTCTAATTTTCCCACCATGCCCAATTCTAGTTTGTGGAAGCTTAGAATGTATCTGTAGGTAATTTTTCACATGTGCAACGTCAAAGATAATAGTTTGAAATATGAAATGTACTTATTTACCAAACAGCTGTTTGTCGAAATTCAAAATAAAATGCAATTAATTTTCAAATTATAATCTCAATTTAGCAGTTACTGTAACGTGGCGCTGTTCAAGTTTTGCCAGTTAAATGCTATTTTAAAAGAGATATTTCAGCCTATGGATAATTATGATGGTTGAATACTTCCATGGGTGATTTGTTTGTACTGGGTTGTTACTCATGTGATCTGTACAAAATCAGTATGAAATCAATGCTTAAGATATCCACAGATTGCCAGTTTGGTTACTCACTATTATCTTCGTATCCCTTTCTCAATTTTGGAACAATGTCTACCAGTATTTGTGAAGACCCGATCCATGCAAGCATGATGCTTTATCCCACTGCCTACTGGAACCGGGTGGTTTCTGTGTTTAGCATATGGGAATATAAGAAGTCAGTAGTTCACCGGTTAATTTTCCATTCAATTCGTACCACAAAAAAAATATCTTATGGGTTAAATTCCAGAGTACAAACCTAACAATTGGCGAGTTCAAGCATGGAGGCGTACTTGTACCTCAAAGGGCTGCAATCATAAACGGGGGAGGATCCAGGGTCAATTGCATATTAGCCCCTAAGTACACAATACAAAAAAGTTGCCTCCTTAACTGTGTACTTTTCCGGCTCTGTGTCCCCTCTTTTACAAAATCCTGGATCCTCCCCTGATAAAACAAACCTTTTCTCTATGCTTCATAGATATGATTCTACATGCATCTCCAGACACCCGAACTAAGCTGTGGGTAGGTAGGGGAAGACACAAGTTGTTTCCTCATTGGCAACAGCAAGAGATAACATTTCTATTTAGAATGTAATGAGATTTTACCTTCAATGCAAATACTACTCATTGAACATATATATGTTATTCAGGTATATGTGTACAGGTAACCACACTAGCAAACTGTTAAAAGAATACCTGTATGTAGTTAAACTGATTTATTCCTTTTGTTTTTGCTTCCAAGCTTTATTTTAACACTGTATTGATCTAAATATTTAATCACACATGTATCCCAGATGATAATTGCAAATATGGCTTTTTTAATAACACAACCTGTATGAAACAAAATTACATTCCTGAATCAATAACTGATAAAATGAAAATGTGAAATTTTCTACACAGAGCAAACGTGATAGTGGCTCGCAAGATACGTCACGGAGTTGCCAATTTGTGTTTGATTGATTTCAACTTCCAAAACTTTCTTATTTGTTTTCCCTCAAACTATCACTAATCTGTTACTCTCTCTGTTCGGCTATTATCAAAAGCAACTGAATACCAGGGTAGACTTTCCTTAAAGTGAACACAAGACAACACAAAGAAAAACAAACAAAATCAGCAAAATTATCTTTAAAAGACATCTGTACAAGCAGAATGTATTTATTGTTTGATTTTTTTTTTACTTCGCATTATTGACATGGTCACTTGCAACAATGCGTGAAGTGAAACAATCCTTCATCGTAATCAAATAACAAGACATTCATAACTAATCCCATTCAATAACATCTTCCATCCCCACCATGACTTTTGCTTGAGTTTTTAGAAAAATGTGTCTAACCGATATCAAAGTCATTAAAGGTTGACTAAATTAGAGTGAAAATGGGTGCTGTTTCCATGTATTGTTTTGCCTTCTAATCACGAATCTGGCAATCGATTGTCCAAATTATGTCTCGTTTTGGCGAAAAAGGGGGAAAAGTAGAAGTTTTGGAACCGTTCCTTAAAACTCGTGAGCTGATTGGCTAATTGAGGTCACACCTCCAAGTGACGTATGAAGAGTAAGAGGCACAAGATCTCCAGGCTGCAGCATATAACATTGTACACACAATGCGGTATTTGACCCTCTGTTGAACGGATAATTTATGAAAAAAGGAAATTAATCAATATAGTATTCGGAGTGAATAATTATTATCAATATATTTTTTCTACAAGATCAGCAAACACTTTTGCCCAAATATACAACTCTTGTTTTGTTTTTTAACTTTTATTTGAACAATGTTCTATCTGAGCTTGCAGAACGAAAGTTTTGCATTGGTCTTAAACGCATGCACAGCCGTTTTATGCGTCAGCATGTACTACACATCTTTAGTACGGCAGTTACTATGTTCCCCTCGTACTTAGCGACTGGTGAACGTTTTTGTTTTGCTTATTTCACTTTCGGCTTTTCTCCCCCCTTTGCTTTACATACTACGATAGTACTGACTTAGATTAACTGACTTAGAGTAACTGAAATAAAGAGATGCAAAGTGACCGCGTTTCCGAGTTCAGGCCCGTAACTAGGATTTTTGCGGGGGGGGGGGGTTCAACATTGGAAAAAGCGGACCTTTCTGAGGGAGCGAAGCGACTAAGTAGGGTGGGTGGGGGGGGGGGGTCTCAGGGGCGTGCCCCTCCCAAGGGTATGGGCACGAGCGTGGTCAGAATTATTTGACAAGGGGTCGGTCTAATGTGAAGCCCGAACATATACTATCACTTTGTAGGATTTCAAATACTGCGAGCGAGCAAAGCGAGCGAGAGAAAAATACAAATGTACTTTTTAAAGTGCAAAATTTTATTTTATTAGTCATCAATAGAAAGTGAAGGGAATGGGGGGAGGGGGGGCACTTTGCTGTTGTTCATTTATGGAAAGGTAACCCTAATATCTGGGCTCCATGACGATAGGGCCCGAAAATTGTCACAACATTGAATATTCATGGACCTCGATGCATGAAACTATCTCGTTAATAAGGTTTGCGAGCGAGCGAAGCGAGCGAAGAAAATTGCACTTTACTTTGCTGTTGCTCATTTCAATATAGAAAGTTGACCTAACAAGTATTCGGGTGCCATGGCGATAGGGCAGCGACGTGCCTGAATATTGCAATCTTTTTTTATTTTTATGCTTTTATTGTAAATCATCAAGAATCACAATATTTACAAAAGCTTGACATGATAAGAATATAAAAAAATATAAAAAGAAAAAGAAAAAGAGGCAGAACAATAATTATGTAAAACCTTCAATATTGATTAGGAACAAGCTCCGAGACTGACCAACCACTATTTGCCTCACCTCCCTACTTAAGGCACAATTATAATATTAATGATAG